>CM052201.1:2665348-2677796 GCA_028455805.1 Lasioglossum figueresi
TTTTTTCACGCTGATTTCAAATCTGGTCTCAAAATTTGTCTACGACCTCAGGATTTTGCAAAAAATTGATTTTTGTAAACAAAACTAATGTAATCATTTTTTCGTTGAAATGATGTGTTAACCCACTAGTTTGAAGGTATATTGTATTCTCATATATAAAACACCATAGAAATAAATATAACGAAGTATTGAAGTGGGTTATCGAATCATTTCAACGAAAAAATGATTACGTTAGTTTTGTTTACAAAAATCAATTGTTTGGAAAATCCCGAGGTCGTAGATAAATTTTGAGACCAGATTTGAAATCAGCGTGAAAAAATCTACGGGAAATGATGTATAGCATGCTAAAAAAAAAAATTTTCTGCGCGTGTACTGGAAAAACCAAAATTTTCTAGAAATTGTGCAAGTTTATCGAATTTTTTCTAGGTTAGAAAACGTTCGTATCATAATCTCTCTATTTTTCCATATTCTGCAAAGTTTCAGCTTTAATTTAATAAAAATTGCATCGCTCTATCTCATTTCTATCGAAAGTTCTTTGATTTTGTCCCAGATTTCGTCCAATTTGCACACTGTGAGACGTTGCGATGTTCTCGTAACTTTCCATTCGGAATTTCATGCTCGTTGATTGTGACACGGGGTTGCATTCGTACGATTTATAAAAAAAAACACAACGAAAAAGTGACTCTGTAAGCACCTACTAATGAAGATTTATATTTTAATAGGAAAATCGTGTAACTTCTTAGGCTGGTGTGTAAGAAAGTATCAGATACCTTTAAATGAGCATAAGAAGGTAGGCGTGAAACTGCAAGTGCGCTCGAACAAGTTACTACTCGACTGACCTGACCACTCGTAAAGCAACATCCACATGCTTAGAAACCGACGTAAATACAAGAAGGCGAGTGGCAACTAAAGAATCCGCGCTACGAGTATCCGGTAGCTTCGCGATCGAATCAAATGCCACGATTCTTAGAGAGAAAGAGTTGCGTTGCGTTGCGTTTCACAGACCCTGTACTCTCATCTTCGATCCCAATCCGTAATTAACATCTACAGATTGTGTACTACAAACTGTTTGTAACGCAAACATAGATCTTATAAATATAGTCTCATTGTGTATAAACACTAGAGTGGATCTTATTTTACAACTATAACATTTTGAACACGCCGCGCCGCACACTGGTCCAGTCGCCCGATCTAGCTATTCACTTGGTAAAAAAGCAACTTGATCAAATCGATGCTTATCGAATGTACATTGCTTCCTAAATGTCCATGAAATTCGAAAACTACGAAATTAAGGAGATTTATTAAAAATTGTGATTAGAACAAGCACGTAAAAATCAACATTACTATACCTTTGAATTTTCAAATAGTGTTAAAATATAAATGAACAACTAGATCGGGCGAGTGGACCAGTGTGCGCCGTCCCCTAAACTTGTCCCGTTTTAGGAAAAATGATACATGCATTTCACATCAATTGAACGTCGGGAAAACGTGGCATATCGAATATGAAGATTTGAAATAGAAATAACTGCACGTTGAATGTAAAGAGTACACTGAAAATTTAAGTTAAAGATTTTATTCCTCCAAAAATATGCATTTACTTAAGAATTAAGATCATTCCACATTAATTGACCTGTCTAATTTCGGACAGCTACCTTCCCGCTGACAAATCCGTTTTCGCGAAACGTAATACCGGTGAGAACAATGCGTTTTAATTCGAGAAATAACTCTAATTCACCCACCCCGAATCAGATGAATGGCGAAGGCTGTACAATATTCTTTACAAATATTCTTATTTAATATTTTACAATATCCTTATTACACTTTCCAACATCAAATTTGTTTCCCAATTACTGTTGGGTGGATTTTATAGTTTTTGCGCTGATTCCGAATCTGCCCTTTAGTTTTCTCCTACACGCACAGTTTTTGAGAAACATGACTTTGAGAAAAAAGGAAAGATAAAAGATCGATCTAGGGCGCTGTCGCCCACAAAAGTCCTATTTTTTCGTTTACGAGGCGTAATTTGTATTATTCTGATGCATGTAGCTATGAACATAGCTACATGCGCAGTTGTATGCTTACAAATAATGCAATTTACGCCTCGTAAGCGAAGAAATAGGACTTTTGAGAGCGAAAGAACCTTAAATCAATGTTTTATCCAGCGTTTTTGACTTCTGAGAAACCCCAAAACACATTTTTGATAACTAGACTGCGGATCATTATATAAAATACAAAATTTTCGCATTGATTGCAGGACACAGGAGCCGCATAAAAATTGTACTCTTCTTTTAATTATTCTATTAAGATAGTAGTCTCCTTTTTCCAGGATAGTCAAAAACGCTAGATAAAAGATCGATCTAGGGCGCTGTCGTCCACAAAAGTCCTATTTTTTCGTTTACGAAGCGTAATTTGTATTATTCCGATGCATGTAGCTGTGCAAATAGCTACATGCGCAATTGTATGCTTCCAAATAATGTAAATTACGCCTCGTAAACGAAAAAATAGGACTTTTGAGGGCGATAGAACCTTAAATCAATCTTTTATCCAGCGTTTTTGGCTACTGAAAAACCCCACTTTTATATTATCGAGAATTGAGAACGCGAATCCCGCACCCTTGTAATCCGGGAAACGATTCTACTGCATTAACGAGGCGTAATTTGTATTATCTGGAAGCATAAAGCTGCGCACGTAGCATGTTCATAAAGCTGCGACAGCTACATGCTGTCGAATAATGCAAATTACGCCTCGTAAACGAAAAAATAGGACTTTTGACGACTATAGTGCTCTAAATCGATCTTTTACCCAACGTTTTTGACTACTGAAAACCCCCATTTTTGTATTATCGAGAATTGAGAATGCGAATCCCGCACCCTTGCAATCCGGGAAACGAGACTACCGCCTAAAACACATTCGTGATAACTAGACTGCGGATCATTATATAAAATAAAAAATGTTGGCATTGATTGCAGGACGCAGGAACCGAATAAAAATTGTACTCTTCTTTTAATTACTCTATTAAGGGAGTAGTCTCCTTTTTCCAGGATTGCAAGGGTGCGGGATTCTCGTTCTTATTTCTCGATAATACAAAAATGGAGCTTTTCAATAGTCAAAAACACTAGATAAAAGATCGATCTGGGGCGCTGTCGCCCACAAAAGTCCTATTTTTTGGTTTACGAGGCGTAATGTAGCTGTGCAAATAGCTACATGCGCAATTGTATGCTTCCAATTCTAGCGCCTTAAATCAATTTTTTTTATAGCGTTTTTGACTTCTGAAAACCCCCATTTTTGTATTATCGAGCATAGAGAACGTTAATCCCGCACCCTTGTTATCCGGGAAACGATTCTATTGCATTAACGAGGCGTAATTTGTATTATTTGGAAGCATAAAGCTGCGCATATAGCTATTTTTCATAAAGCTGCGACAGCTACATGCTGTCGAATAATGCAAATTACGCCTCGTAAACTAAAAAATAGGACTTTTGACGGCGATAGTGCTTTAAATCGATCTTTTATCTAACGTTTTTGACTACTGAAAACCCCCATTTTTGTATTACCGAGAAATGAGAACGCGAATCCCGCAACCTTGCAATCCGGGAAACGAGACTACCGCCTAAAACACATTTTTGATAACTAGACTGCGGATCTTTATGTAAAATAAAAAATGTTCACATTGATTGCAGGACACAGGAGCCGAATAAAAATTGTCCTTAAATATTTTTAACACGTCCACTGCTTTAAATTGTACGAGCCCATTTTTGTAATAAATGCATTATATCCGCAGCCTACTTATTAGTTTTCAAATGGTGTTCAATTATCTTCGTCCCTGACTGTACAGATTCCAGAAATTACTGATTGTTTTCATTTTTATTCTGTTAGAAAAGAATTCCGAACACGATTGGTTCGTTAGCTTCCTAAACCGGAGCATCTCGTTAAATTGCTCGCACGACGCGTCGAACCGGCATGAAGATGTTAAGTAAATTATATCAGAAGTAATCTGTTGAACTCTTTCATTCGAACATAAAACTGGTTTAAGCATCGTAAATGTCAGGGACATATTTTGAGACCGATTTACACGTCGGAAGCACGAACATATTTACGCGTGCAGACGTTCTACTTTCGAGTTGTTCGCTTCCGACGTTGAAAGTGCGAGACAAAATAGGCTTAGGCAAATTTCAGTGATTTATGCAACATCTATTTAGTCCTTTCCAGCGCGAAATACTTGACAGAAAGAAGCACTTGTTGAATATTTATCATTTCCGTCGCATAGTTCAGACGTGCAGATACAAATCATACTTAAAAAGAGAAGTTCACGAGCACAACTTCTTATAAACTTGTTACGCCGCATGAAGGCCAGAAGAAAAATCCAAAGAAACGTTAACGTCGCTGTACATGATACGATTACGGTTTCCTGCAACAGGACATTATCTGCTAATGGAACTACTCGTCCCCAACCAAAAAACTCGTAGATAGTATACAGTACACAGCATCAGTATCGCCAAATCAAAGAATCTATAGTGACCCTGAATCAATAAACAATTTCATGAATTACATTGTAATTTAATTGAATGTAGAACTGAATTATAAATTATAATATGACGGAATTACAATGTAAATTAATTATTTTGTAATTATAATTCCTGGAGTAATTCAATTATATTTCTGCACAACTCTGAACGGAACAATGTCTCGGAAATTGTTGGAAATTCTATTCGTTCATAATGGTTACCCCTATTAACAACAAATAAAAATTAATATTTTTTAACCGCTTCGTTTTTTGAGAAATTTCTTCAAGATTTAATGATTTAATACATTTTAATTTTTACGACTTCTACCAAGAAAATTTGAGAATAACTTATTTTGGACCACCGATTTCCAACTCGATTCTATAAGGAAACGAGAAGATCTGTTTGAGAAGCTGTACCGGCTGCTTCTAATTGCCATTGGTGAATCGTAGTTGGAGCAATAATAATGAAGTTGCATCGCAGTTATTTCAGGTTGATTTTGTTTTGCATCGCAATTTTACTCTGCTTCGCTTCCGTTGCGCAAAGAGGTCGATTGCTGACGATTCTGATCATGTTACTTGCAAATCGGTTTCTTGATCAATTACCGGAGAATCGAGATAAAATTCATTTTTATGACAATTTCCAAAAAATTTCTAAAACAAGTGGTATTTAGGACCTGTGATTTCCATCTCGATTCTATAAGGAAACGAGAAGATCTGTTTGAGAAGCAGTGCCGGCTGCTTCTAATTGCCATTGGTGAATCGTAGTTGGAGCAATAATAATGAAGTTACATAGCAGTTATTATTTCAGGTTGATTTTGTTTTGCATCGCAATTTTACTCTGCTTCGCTTCCGTTGCGCAAAGAGGTCGATTGCTGACGATTCTGATCATGTTACTTGCAAATCGGTTTCTTGATCAATTAACGGAGAATCGAGATAAAATTCATTTTTATGACAATTTCCAAAAAATTTCTAAAACAAGTGTTATTTAGGACCTATGAATTCCATCTCGATTCTATAAGGAAACGAGAAGATCTGTTTGAGAAGCAGTGCCGGCTGCTTCTAATTGCCATTGGTGAATCGTAGTTGGAGCAATAATAATGAAGTTACATAGCAGTTAGTTCAGGTTGATTTTGTTTTGCATCGCAATTTTATTCTGCTTCGCTTCCGTTGAGCCAAGAGGTCGATTGCTGACGATTCTGATCATGTTACTTGAAAATCGGGTTGTTAATCAATTAATGGAGAATCGAAATAAAATTCATTTTTAAGACTATTTCCAAAAAATTTAGAAAATAACTGTTATTTAGGACATTCGATTTCCAACTCGATCCTATGAGGAAACGAGAAGATCTGTGTGAGAAGCAGTGCCGGCTGCTTCTAATTGCCATTGGTGAATCGTAGTTGGAGCAATAATGATGAAGTCGCATCGCAGTTATTTCAGGTTGATTTTGTTTTGCATCGCAATTTTACTCTGCTTCGCTTCCGTTGCGCAAAGAGGTCGATTGCTGATGATTCTGATCATGTTACTTGCAAATCGGTTTCTTGATCAATTAACGGAGAATCGAGATAAAATTCATTTTTATGACTATTTCCAAAAAATTTCTAAAATAAGTGTTATTTAGGACCTGTGATTTCCATCTCGATTCTATAAGGAAACGAGAAGATCTGTTTGAAAAGCAGTGCCGGCTGCTTCTAATTGCCATTGGTGAATCGTAGTTGGAGCAGTAATAATGAAGTTGCATAGCAGTTATTTCAGGTTGATGTTGTTTTGCATCGCAATTTTACTCTACTTCGCTTCCGTTGCGCAAAGAGGTCGATTGCTGACGATTCTGATCATGTTACTTGCAAATCGGTTTCTTGATCAATTAACGGAGAATCGAGATAAAATTCATTTTTATGACAATTTCCAAAAAATTTCTAAGACAAGTGTTATTTAGGACCTATGAATTCCATCTCGATTCTATAAGGAAACGAGAAGATCTGTTTGAGGAGCAGTGCCGGCTGCTTCTAATTGCCATTGGTGAATCGTAGTTGGAGCAATAATAATGAAGTTACATAGCAGTTATTTCAGGTTGATTTTGTTTTTTATCGCAATTTTACTCTGCTTCGCTTCCGTTGCGCAAAGAGGTCGATTGCTGATGATTCTGATCATGTAACTTGGAAATCGATTTGTTAATCAAGGAATGGTGGAGAATCGAGGCAATTAGATGAGTCGGGTATTAACGCGCTATTAAGATGCATAGGTCCGCTTTGGGCATCGCTCGTAGGTCTCGGCAGATAGGCACGAAGAACGGGATGAGTTCGATGGAGAATGATCAGGTGGACTGATAGCGTAACTGCTTGATGTACCAAGTAGAAATGTCGTCGTAGACACGATCAAATAAACTCGCAAATAAATGCAGGAAGGATGGAAACTTGTCGGAGAACGGAAAGAATTGGTAATGTGACGTTGAAGACTGGATGCGAATAGATAAGATGGACAATTAGAGAGTGTTAAAGGAACGGGACGACATGTGTCAATTAACGACCAACCTTTTTCTTCGTGTTGTTGTCCAACCTACACTGCGGTGACGGAAATGGAAGCACAAGTAATCCTGTTTTACACGGCACTCTTCACACATGATTTTGTTTTAACGCGCGGCTGGCCAAAATGATGTATTTAAAATAATTTATTAGAATACAGTGAACCGGATTAATATTCGGACGCTCTAAAAAAGGTGATAAGTGTTTTAATATTGTACTATACGATTTGAACATTTTTGGAAAGCTAAAGCAATTAGTTTACTGCAGGATGTGAAAAGAAATTTTTTCGAAAATTGTTTGTGACTTAGGTGAACTATTAATGCATCAATTCTATTAATGGTCTGTTAAGGTGAACTATTAATGGTCTATTAAGGTGAACTATTAATGCATCTATTGCATTCGCCCCACGTTTTTCGTTTTAAATCTTACAAGTATTTTATAGCTATTCAAAATTCACAATTACAAATTTTCAGGACTATCTGTATGGGGTTAGGAATCTGTATGGGGCTAGGAAAAATTATTTTATACAATTTAGTCCGTCTTGAAAACGTGGTATATTGAAAATTTTAATTTTTTCTCCTAGAATCACAGTTTTTAAAAATTTGTTTTTTAATATTGCATTGTTATCCAGTTCTGAGCTATGTTTAAAGTTTCAAGTCTCTACCTCATCGGGAAGTTAGTTTAAAATCGATTGTAAAATTTGTACCGAACAGACAAACAAACAAACAAGAAAGCGAGCTAATAAAAACGTGGTAAAATATACATTATCTTCATATTCTAGTTTTCGAAAAAGTCAATGTCAAAATGTACATATTAATTGGAAAAATGTAATTACATAAGTGTCATTTTTGTTATAACATCAATTGTAGAAATTCGTTTCAGAATTAAACCCCAACGAAGTTTTTGTGTAACGGCACTATAAGAACATAAAAAACTACATTACGTTTCATTATATTTCATGAAACAATGTTATTGGATATTTGTGCATCATATATTAAATTTCCGTGACAGCATCTAACATGAATGCATCAATTATAGTGTTGTTAATTTTCCGACTGTACAGCTATAAAGTGAACTTGCGTTAGGTTTTAATTTCCTAAAACACAAATTTGCATAATACGACATGAGTTAGGTATGTAAGTGCTGTAAGTGGTGTAATTGCTGAGTTTCACGAGAAATTGCTTGTATACATATAGACGTCTATAAGTGGAATGAGACTAATGCCAATTAAGTTTTTGCTAGCGTCATTAAACTGAATTATGTGGTTAATTATGTCTACGTCTTACGTTACAGCTAATAAGATCAGACACATATTTATTACTATCGCCTGTGACGACAGCATTAAAACGTAACAGTATCAAAGACTATTAAACTCGTTCGAAATGGATCATTTTAATAGTTAAGACACAATAATTCCTTCTCTAAACACAGGGCGTACCTGTTAAGATTTGTCCCTTAGTTTATAGGAATTTCTGGTACTGCAATTAGAAATTTGAAATAGTGCAATTTGAATTTAGAAATATAAATAACATTATTAGTAGACTGTGGATCTTTATGAATCTCTGGTAGTGCAATTAGAATTTAGAAATATAAATAACATTATTAGTAGACCGGATCTTTATGAAATTTGAAATAGTGCAATTTGCATTTTGCATAAAGATCCGCAGTCTAATTACACTGTCCAACAAATTTCAACTGTTTTTGGTTATTTCGATTCTCACTATGCAATTCTTATAGAGTTTTTCGCGCTGATTCCGAATCTGGCCTTAATTTTTCTCCTATACGTACAGTTTTTGAGAAAATTGAGTTTTTAAAAAAGACACATTTTTTAACTTTGAACAATTATTGTGATGTTATTATAAAAGATATTGAATTGTTCTTGCCAGAAAAAGATTCTGTAGACTTTTCCGAATACAGTGCTATCCAATATTAATACATTATGATTGTCTAAACATGTTTAAACAGTCTAGTTTCTCAGTCTCAGTTTAAACACGTTTAAACGCATTTTTCAACTTTAAACAAATATTGTGATGTTATTATAAAAGGTATTGAATTGTTCTTTGCAGCAAAAGATTCTGTAGACTTTCCCAAATCCAGTGATATTCAATATCGATACATTATGATTGTCTAAACATGTTTAAACAGTCTAGTTTCTCAGTCACAGTTTAAACACGTTTAAACGCATTTTTCAACTTGAAACAAATATTGTGATGTTATTATAAAAGGTATTGAATTGTTCTTTGCAGCAAAAGATTCTGTAGACTTTCCCGAATACAGTGATATCCAATATTAATACATTATGATTGTCTTAACATGTTTAAACAGTCTAGTTTCTCAGTCACAGTTTAAACATGTTTTTAACGCATTTTCCAACTTTAAACAAATATTGTGATGTTATTATAAAAGATATTGAATTGTTCTTTGCAGCAAAAGATTCTGTAGACTTTCCCGAATACAGTGATATCCAATATTGATACATTCTGATTGTTTAAACATGTTTAAACAGTCATAAAGACGGAGAGACACCACTTTTGCGTCAATTTTTGTGGATATTTTTGAATTTATCTCAAAAAATAAGGGTCCAACGGAAAATCGAACTGTACCACGCGATAGATCAGACTTTTATGTTGAGAAACCACTGTTTAAAGTTTCCAACGTCAACGTTTTTTTCGAACCAGAAAGCAAAATATCTTCGCCCGACACGAGTTGCCGGAAAGGTCATATTACCGATGCGAGTAATTATGGAACGAGATTGATGAGCAAACTGAGGCAACAGAAGAACCGTAAGTCCGGAGAATGGAGTTGAAACCCTCTAAAAGGAACAAGACCTATATCCCAAATAGTTAAAAATAGAATAGAATATCTAGCGGAGATGGATCGGAAAGAAGAATGAAATGAGACGAAGGAAGAGGAGGGAAAAGAGAAAGAAGAGAAACGAACTAATAGAAAGGAAGCAAATAAGATAGAATTCCTGTCGACAGAGTTTCACGGTGGCGACGCAGTCCACTGGAGATCCTGAGAGGCACGAAGCGTGTCCGAAACCTATTAAAGATCATCTACCTGGTCCTAAGACAATACGGTCTTTGACGCAGGTGCAACACTACGAGTGGGTATGTACTATGTACCATCGAGCCGTGGCTCTGCTCGATCGTGAACGACCTCCGATCGTCGTACATCTCAAGAAATCGGTCGTGGACCTTTGATCCTCCGTAGCTGAAGTTGTTTCTGACTCAGTCCAATTATGCATGTCGGCCGTAATTATGGGTTTAATTAGACAGCCAGATGCATTCGGTGAGAACGTCGAAACTCGTGTTCCGGCCCAAGGGCTCTTGATATTTTCGTTTGAATGATTAATTATCTTTGACCTCGACCTTGATCTTGCACTTTGATCGCTACGAGATATCATCGAAATAATTTTCATTCTTCTTTGGATAATATCTCGTTAATTATTTGGTTTAGGGCATATGAAGGTCAATACATTTTTACTCCGAATTCGATAATCTATCGATTCACGATACAGAAAGTAGGTCTTTCGATTTAAAAAAATCAAGGTGACCTCGAAATCTCCTCTATGCATCCACCCACGCAGAAAATGTTTGTGCCACAATATGCCCTCCTCTATACCGTGTATGTTTTGTATACAACATTTTTTCATATTATTACAAATAACGGCAATATTTAAAGTGGTCATAGTTATTGCCCCACCCTGTATAGGTGTGCAAATTTCGTGAACCACCCTGTATAAGTATGTATATATCTATAAAAACGCTGTCCTGATTCACTCACTCATCAACGCCCAGGCTAAACCCTTGGACATAGAAAGCTGAAATTTTGCACAGAGGTTTCCTTTGTGATCTATACAAGGGATAAGAAAGGATCTTTCGAAATTCAACCGCCAAGGGGGTGAAAAGGGGTTGCAACGTTTGTACGAGGAATATTTCGTTCGTGGTCGGACTTACTTGAAACTTGGTCTTAATGTTCATCGATACAATTATTTCGCTGTAAAGTTGTCTTATTTCCGTAAACAAGTGGACAGTTAGTGGAAATAGCTAAAAATGAAGTTTAGTCGAATTAACATGACTGTTATAAACTTAAGTTTTATTTACTATATATTCTTACAGCGTATAGATTATTTAACGAACAATTGAAGTTCATATTTACATCTTTGTATAAACACGCCGTGACATAACGAAAACGTCTGCTATTTATCAGGAGACAAAAATGAGTGGACACTCGATGAAATGCGTAACAAATGAAACACGTAACAAAATTAGTACTTGGTATTGCCGCCTTTTGCATGTATTACTGCTTCCAGACGTCGAGGAATACTTTGTATTAACTTTTCAATATAATCGTTAATAATTTTTTCATATTCGGACTGTAACCTTTTGAAAAAATCGACCTTATTATTTCGCTGGTCCAATGGAACTTTTGCGTCCAGCAAACTCCATAAGTTCTCGATAGGATTCAAATCAGGGCTCTGGGCCGGCCATTCGAGCAATTTAATATTGGAATCTTTAAAAAATTTGTTAGTTTTCTTAGCAGTTCGCTTAGGGTCATTGTCTCGTTGAAAGACAAATTCGTCGTCGCAACCCATTTTTACCACTGCTTCTTCTAAATTTTCATTTAGTATATTAATATACTTATCTGTATTCGTAATACCGTCAATTTGAACTAACGTACCAATTCCGTTTTGCGAGAAGCACCCCCACATCATTAATGATCCACCGCCAAATTTGACTGTGGGTGTAATAAATGGTATTTATACGCTTCATGTTTTTTTCTCCAGACTTTGTGCTTCTTTTTTAATTGCCGCAACTCAAATTTACTTTCGTCGCTCCAAATTATATTTTTCCAGAATACCAGAGGCGTATTCATATATTTTTTTGCAAACGCTAAACGTTTTCTCATATTTCTTTTATTAATATGTGGCTTGCGTCTAACCTTGCAGCATTTTAAACCAGCTTCGCGCAGTCTTGGTTTTATTGTTTTTGCTGAAACATTTAATTCCACTATTTCTGCGATACTTCGTGCTGCAATCGTTGGATCTTTTCGAATTGTACGAAAAATCCGACGGTCTTCTTGTACGGTGGTACAGCGTTTGCGTCCACGCTTAAATTTTTCACGGTCCTGTGCGCTACATACTTTTTATAAATTTTTTCTACTGCACTTTTAGATACGTTGTACTTCCGTGCTATTACGCGGTAGCTTAATTTCTTACAGCAGTCCGATACAATTAAATGGCGAATTTGATATGAAATTTCTTTCGTTTCTGGCATTCTGCAATTATTGTATAAATGTTCTTACTTGTACGATACCTGAATTGGTACTAATAAGATTGATGGAGATCGCTGCATGTAAGCGTGACCTGTGCCTAGTGTTCGTATACATTTCTTATCTCGCAATAACATTACAACCAAGTGTCCA
>CM052201.1:2702258-2722631 GCA_028455805.1 Lasioglossum figueresi
TTGTTTCGTAATTATTTTATTGTATCATCATAACCTCATTCACTGACCATTCCTTTTGAACTGTATATCATTGGTAAGCTCTCAATTTTGCGATCAATCTGATATAAAATACTCGTGCTTAAAAAATATTTATAAATCACTTTGTTTGAGAAAATGGTCGCGAACTTACAATTAGTTGCCAACCTATTATACAGGGTGTTCACGCTATTACTAGCCATCGTTTTTCTTGTAAATAGTAAATATTAGAAAAGAATGAAAGAGGAAAAAGTAGTACTGCTTTTTATACGCAACACAATGGTGTATGTGATTTTTTAGTGTTTGTACTACCTTCAATTTTTTAAATGGAATGCTATATATTTTTTTATAACGCATGAAAGCTTGTGTCTAGATGAATTCATCTGTATACTGCACAGTGACCTTCAAGGTCATGCAAGGTCAGAAAGGAAAGAAATATTTTGTATATTTCATACGATTGAATATTCTCTATGAAAAAGTATTAACCTACATGTCGAAAAATGATTAGTTTAAGAGTTATTTTAATTTAAAATATTAGTTATTTTAATTCAAAATATTAGTTATTTTAATTCAAAATATTTAATTTATATTTTAAAATTATAGTATTATAGTATGCTATAGTATCAATATTTTTTATTGTAGTGTTATAGTATATTATATGATATAACATTAATATTTGTTATTATATTATAGCACTACATATAGTATTAATATTTGTTATTGCAGTATTATAGTATATTATAGTATTTTTTAATAATTGTTATTACAGTATTACAGTATATTATAGTATTATAGTATTAATATTTGTTGTTTTTTAAAATTGGTTTGGTTAGCATTTAGAAAATCAGAGATTAACAAATAAAGGATTTACAATAAAGTTTTTAATAACGACGCTAACTTTATTTATAAATCAACATGTTATCTCGGATAAAGTAATGTAATCATCTTTTTGTTTGTCATTTAAAAGAAAATTGGTAATCTTTTTTTTAATTGACAGATACAGCATTTTGGAAACCACAGCTGTAAAGTCATTCAATTTTATAGTTTTGATCAACTGTAAATGTCTGCCAAAGTTATTTGACACGTTCGTTCTACATGTAATTTTTGCATTTTTACAAAATGTTCATTATGTAACTTGATTTTACCACCCAGTGGAAATTACGGAATGTTAATTATTCATCGTGACTTTGCTACCCAGTAGCAGATTCTACAGATGTTTCTAAAACAGACATTACAGGAGAATGTCAGTTATCGATACGTCGTTTAGGGCTTAGGGGAAACGTCGATTATGGGAATACCAGTTATCCAACAGACTAATTATCGAGACACGGAATGAGTCGCGTATCTAAACTATGTAACAACGTTTACATCTTGAAACACGTATGCTTGATTCAAATTCCGGAGTTTAGTATCTTGTTGGAATTCAGTGAGTATACATTATACTATATATGTATAAAATATCGCGTTGTGAACATTACGATTCCTGGAGGTAAAAGTGATACATAAATAGGAACTATTAAAATTTCTAACTAAGTTATGAATACAATAATTAATATTCGGACGCTCTAAAGAAGACGATAACTTTTTTAATATTGTACTATACGATTTGAACTTTTTTGGGAACATAGAGCAATTAGTTTACTATAGGATGTGAAAAGAAATTTTTTCAAAAATTGCAATTGATTGGAATTGATTGGAAAATGTAGAAACAATACTGAAAGTTGCATTTTGCAACTTTTTTATGTGGGTCTATATTAAAAATTTTTAAAAATACGTTTTGTAGATCTGTGTAAATTATATGCACTGTAAAAGTGTCATGGAAATCGATTGATAAGGGAAAAAAAGATTTATTGTAATTAGAGGCCATAAATCGTGAAAATCTGTAATTTTTACCATCTTTAAACGTTTGAAAAGAAAGTTTTTCAAAAATTGCAATTGATTGGAATTGTAGAAATAATACTAAAAGTTGCATTTTGCAACTTTTTTATGTAGGCCTATATTAAAAATGTTTAAAAATACGTTTTGTAGATCTGTGTAAATTATATGCACTATAAAAGTGTCATGGAAATCGATTAATGAGGGAAGAAACGATTTATTGCAGTTAGGTTCCAAAAATCGTGAAAACCTTCTATTTTTACCATCTTTAAACATTTGAAAAGAAAGTTTTTCAAAAATTGCAATTGATTGGAATTGTAGAAATAATACTAAAAGTTGCATTTTACACCTTTTTGATGTAGGCCTATATTAAAAATGTTTAAAAATACGTTTTGTAGATCTGTGTAAATTATATGCACTGTAAAAGTGTCATGGAAATCGATTGATGAGGGAAAAACGATTTATTGCAGTTAGAGACCGAAAATTGTGAAAATCTGGAATTTTTACCATCTTTAAACGTTTGAAAAGAAAGTTTTTCAAAAATTGCAATTGATCGGAATTGTAGAAATAATACTAAAACTTGCATTTTGCAACTTTTTTATTTGGGCCTATATTAAAAATTTTTAAAAATACGTATTGTAGAGCTGTGTAAATTATATGCACTGTAAAAGTGTCATGGAAATCGATTGATGAGGGAAAAAACGATTTACTGCAGTTAGAGACCGAAAATAGTGAAAATCTGCAATTTTTAACATCTTTAAACGTTTGAAAAGAAAGTTTTTCAAAAATTGCAATTGATTGGAATTGTGGAAATAATACTAAAAGTTGCATTTTGCAACCTTTTTATGTAGGCCTATCTTAAAAATGTTTAAAAATGCGTTTTGTAGATCTGTGTGAATTATATGCACTGTGAAAGTTATTTTCAGGAAATAAAGTGAAATTACTCGTTAATTATTAGGTTTAGGGCTAATGAATGTCAATACTTTTTTATATTTATATTTTGGTATCAAAAATATAGTATTCCATTTAAAAAAACAAAGTCGACTTTCAGATCTCCTAAACGCTTCCATGTTTAAAAAAATAAATACACTACATAATGTACCCCTCTCAGACCATGCAACTTCTGTATACAAAACTTTTTCGTGTAACGCATACTTTGGAAGTTACATAGGTGTGGAAGTTGCGTTAACCACCCTCTATATAAATGTTTTATAAACAAAACATTGGCATGCCAATACTGGGACTGGTAATTGAATTAAACACAAACTTAGGTGTTAGCAGGAATTTTAAAACTTTTCCTGGTATTAGTCTCGCAATTAGGTAATGCACCGGCCCCTATCCTTTCACGAGTGAACTTTTGAAAGTTGAAAGTGAAATTGAAGAGATTCTTCTCTTAATGCTACATGGGTGATTCAGACAATCGACCAATCAGTTAATGAATCTTCCAAGAACATCACCGGAAGTATTTATTGCGACGTTTGGCAATTTCCAACGATAAAGACGCGGAAGTCTTACAATTTTTCGGATTTGTGCAGAATTAGCTTAGACTTGAAAGATTGTGTCTAAATATTGAGCGAAATATGGGAATACATATTATCTTCTGAAGCCAGCTTGAAGTATGTTATGCGTACCGTGACCATTTCTATTTTTACATACAGCAAAAAGTAATAAAACTTTTATAGATATTAGTGTTAGGAACGCATGTAGCTGTTTTCATAAAGCTGCGACACTTACATGCCGATGAATAATGCAAACGCCTCGTAAACGTAAAAATAGATAGCTTGATTTAGATTGATCTTTTATCTGGCGCTTTTGACTACTGAAAAATCCCATCTTTGCATTATTGAGAAATGAGAAGGCACATCCAGCACCCTTACAATCCTAAAAACGAGTCTACCCCTTTAAGGAATATTAAAATTTATGTTTACAAGACTGGATCCACAAAGTTTCTTCTAATTAATATTAATACAGTATTAATGTATTTCCTATTTTATATAATCTGAAGAAGACTGAATGTCATTATTAGACTGCGGATTTTATGCATTTATGACAAAAATGAGGATGTGTAATTTAAAATAGCAAAAATATTAGGACAGTTTAAACACACTATTATATTATTTTCAACTTACTAAACATGATAGGGAAGAAAATAAATTTCTATTTTACTCCAGTTTGTTGTAATTCAGGTAAGAAATTTTTATTTTGCATAAAGATCCGCAGTCTAGTCATTAGCTACTAAGATTTTTTCATACAGTAGCGGACAAAAGTTCAAGACGACTATCTTTTCAGTAGATTATCGCATTTTATTAGAAATGCTAAACGTCTAATACAGTGGTCGAAATAATGATAGGTTTATTAGCCTCGTCGGCTGGTTTACTGCTTCTAATTTTATTTTCGTTTTCGGAAGTGTACTGTGGCATTTGTTTTTATTTCGCAAGAATGTGTTCTACACATTGTGTAAGCAGTCAGACGGCTATCAACAGTATTAGTGTAAAGACGTACCTGTTTAAAAAATACTTTGAAATTATCGAGTACAAGATACGAAATAATCTTAGGTTCACGGAGAAATATTTGAAAATTACTATTTATAGTGCAATTTTTTGAACGTTTTTGTATGGCCAGTACACGGATTAATAAAGTTTAAAAATTATAAGAAATATTTTATGTTCGTTTGATATTATTAAAGCACAATGAGACGGGGAAATCGTTAAATGGTAACGAAAAGGGCCAAACTATTGCTTTCCACAATATGAGTCTCTCAAACAAAGAAATTGCAACAAGATGAAAAACGCCATTAAATGTCATAAACAATTTTATAAAAATTAAAAGAAAAATACGGCAGTGAAAAATCTACAGATTATCCAAAAAAATTAATACAGGGAAAAAGGTAAAATTTTTCAAGATGCACTGCAAAATATGCTGAATGCCTCTAAAATAAAAATGGAATTAGACTTGTCAGTTGGTGTTCGACGTGTACAGCAAGTTCGGAGATCGAGTGGGACACTTAAATTTTCTAAAAAAGCGAAAAAACGTCCGCTAACTAAATTCCACATGGAGGAGAGATTAAAGTTTGCAGAATATCATATATCATGGACCGAAAAGTGGAAGACGGCGATTTTTTCTGATGAAAAAAATTTAATTTGGATAGCCCGAATGGGTTTTAATGTTACTGGCACAAAATCTGCGTGATAAAAAATTGTAAAAATGACAAGAGTCCTTGGAGGAGGATTTGTAATGGTTTGGGCTGAATTCGGCTGAAACGGTAAGACTCCGATAATGTGGTTTCCTCCAAAAACCAATACTGAAAAATATCAGGAACTATTGGAGTACGCACTGGATGAATATGGCGACAAGATTGGTGGACCTAATTTAATATTCCAACACGATAATGCAGCAATACATCGTGCAAAAACAATTAAAAACTACTTTGAGAGGGTAAAAGTTGAAGTTTTACCCTGGTCATCAAGGAGTCCGGATTTAAATCCGATTGAAAATCATTGAGGAATATTAGCACAAAAGGTATACGACAATGGAAAACAGTATAGCACTGTTTCAGAATTGAAAAATGGGATTAGAAAGGCGTAGTCTCAAATTAAATTAATTTAATCAATTCCACGCAGAATGTTTGAAGTTATAAAACACAAAGGAGATTCAACTAAGTATTAAATTATTTTTATTTTCTTTTTCTTTAATTTTTTATGTGAAAATACATAATGAACCTATGTTTATTTCGCAACTAAATCTCAAGTTTTGTAATAGAAAATTTGTAACCGATATTAATTAACATTGTGTTATTCAATTGAGCTGTGTATTTTGTTAATTATTTTAGAATGAATAAATAATAATAAGTGAAATAAAAAATACTGCATTAAACACAACATTATGTCAACAAATTGAAGTGAATTATATATCGTTATTTCGGTCACTGTAATTCCCAATTGCTCTTAAATGTCGAAGTTCAATAGAGTATCATCAGACGGAATTTGATGTATCACGCGTCGCAAAGGCGAAGATCTTAATCCAAACTGCACCGTAGGAACACATTGCATTATCGAGAAATGCGAAGGCGCATCCAGCACCCTTGCAATTCTGGAAACGAGTCGAGTCTATCCTCTTTCGAGGTGTCATTTTAAATTTAGCGCTATTTCTTATTTGTGAAGATTAAATAAACTTAGAATAATTTTCAATACTTTAACACTGAAACGTTTTTCGATTCGGATTTGAATCTGTTACGTCATAAGACCACGTTTGCTATAGAATTGTTTTCTATAAGAGGAACAGAAAGGTGGTGTTTCGTCCTAGACCCGTTGTGAAGATTAGAGTTGTCACTTTTCGATGGTTAGTAAAATTGTAAGAAATTGCAAATTGTAAAAAAACAGCGTTATTTTATAATTTAAACTAACACTTCTTAATGGCAGGCACTGTATAAACGTTTGTGTTAGAAAATTCTTTCATCTTGAGTAGTTGTATGTATTGAATTATTATGAAAAATCAATTTTATAGAAAATTCAATATTATTGAGGAGTAGTATTAAGTTATTATGTATTGTATTCGTAACTTTTTCGGTTCTTCTAAACCGATTATCCGAAAAACTGTGTGTCGGAACGGATTTGTCTCTCTATTAGTTCAGATAATCGCCGTTTCTTACTGTGCTCAGGAAAAGTATCGGAACGAATTTTAATTTCGACTGAAATTTAAGAAGACATCTGCTGGCGATAAGCGTCACACGACCATCGGTCACCTGTCTCAACTTGGGGGTACCGTATTTACACGTAATCAACAGCGATAGTACTTTCCTATAGGCATTCACTGTAATATTTAATATTTCATCATTGTGCATGAGAGTGACTTTCTTCTTCAACTATGAAATTTTGAGCACACCGCCCCTTGAACTTGTTCCGTTTCAGGAAAAAATGATACATACAAAATTTGAAATCAATTGGACGTCGAGAAGACGTAGCACATCGGATGCGAAGTTTTATTATTATATATATTTTTGCATAAGAAGATCGTTTAGTTATAATTAAAAGTCTTTTCTTCATATATTCCCATTTATACAAAATTTCATATTTATTGCAACTTTAACGCGAATATGCCACGTCTTTCTCGTATTCGATTAATCTCATCTTTTCCAACAATTATTTTCTTAACCGGTGACACAATTTTAGGGGCATATTCGTAATACTAATATTAATAATAATATTTGTATACTAATGTAATATGCGTACAATTTGAAGAAGACCGATCTGTTACGATAATTTAAAAACAATAAACGTAATTGCATAGAAGAAAACACTGTGTTATCTTGAACTATGATAAAATTGTGAACAATAAAACACTTGATTCATAATAGACTGATCATTTTTATCTCATAAATTGTGTAAGACATCGGATGCGAAGTTTTATTATCATAAATACCTTTGCACGAGAAGAACGTTTAGTTATAAGTTATAATCAAGTCTTTTTTTCTTATACAATATTCCCATTCATACAAAATTTTATATTTATTGCATTTTTAACGTGAATGTGCCACGTCTTCCTTGTATACCAATGTAATATGCGTAAAATTTGAAGAAGACCGATCATTGCTGAAACATAGCCGTTATGAAGAACCATATGTCCCGAGCAGAGTTGTGCTAATTCAAATACATTGTAATCGAATTACGCAATTGAATTACATTATATTTCAATTATATAGTAATTCAACAACGTCGTAACTGATTTACATGATCAAACCTTTCAATTAATTTAATTTCTAATTATTTCAATCAGATGTGTAATTAAAATACAATATATAATTGAGATACAGCTCTTCAAATTATAGCCCAGAACTTTGAAGAAGTGCGATATAGTTTTATGTTTTTCTTTCATATACTTGTTTGCTGTCTTTGCGGCGTATTTTCTATTCTTCGTCCTCGTAATTCGTAATTAATGTAATATAATTACAAAGTATGTTATATTTGTACTCCAATTGCAATTCCGAATTACAAAGTATTTTATAATTGTACTCCAATTGCAATTCCGAATTACAAAGTATTTTATAATTGCACACCAATTGCAATTACGAATTACAAAGTATTTTATAATTGTACTCCAATTGCAATTCCGAATTACAAAGTATTTTATAAATGTACTCCAATTGCATTTACGAATTACAAAGTATTTTATAATTGTACTCCAATTGCAATTACGAATTACAAAGTATTTTATAATTGTACTCCAATTGCAACTACGAATTTCAAAGTATTTTATAATTGTACTCCAATTGCAACTACGAATTACAAAGTATTTTATAATTGCTCTCCAATTGCAATTACGAATTACAAAGTATTTCATAATTGTACTCCAATTGCAATTACGAATTACAAAGTATTTCATAATTGTACTCCAATTGCAATTACGAATTACAAAGTATTTTATAATTGTACTCGAATTGCAATTACGAATTACAAAGTATTTTATAATTGCACTCCAATTGCAACTACGAATTTCAAAGTATTTTATAATTGTACTCCAATTGCAATTACGAATTACAAAGTATTTCATAATTGTACTCCAATTGCAATTACGAATTGCAAAGTATTTTATAATTGTACTCGATTTGCAATTACGAATTGCAAAGTATTTCATAATTGTACTCCAATTGCAATTACGAATTCCAAAGTATTTCATAATTGTACTCCAATTGCAATTCCGAATTACAAAGTATTTTATAATTGCACTCCAATTGCAACTACGAATTACATTGCAATTTGATTCAATGAAGATCTGAATTATAAATTACAATATGACTGAATCACAATGTAATTCATTTACTTTGTAATTATAATTCCTGGAGTAATTCAATTGTAATTCTGCACAACTCTGGTTCCGGGAATAGTCCAGTAATTTAAATAATAACAAAGGTAATTGCCTAGAAGAAAACACCACGTTAATTTGAACTATAAGCAAACATGAAACTCAACAAAAGACTTGATTTATAATAAGCGGATCATATTTATCTCATAAATTGTCTAAAATTGATGGCACTGAGCGGGAATATCTGAGTGGTAATAATATTTCTGTAAAATGAGTTCTGGTACTCTATCGATTTTCTATGTACAGTCATGGACAAAATTAAGTGGACAGGTATTAAACCTGTAAATCATTAAGATCAACAAAAAATCAATGCAATTTAAAACATAATTTTAATAAACCATAATTGTATGGAGCATTTAAGTTAACAAACTGTACTTTAATGAAATAAACAAGAATATCGATAATAACAATTAATATAGTAGAATATATTATCATTGATCAAAAATTGTGTACAATTTTTGTCGGTCAAAATTAAGTGGACACTTATATTATAATATTGTGTCGCATATTGTTTTCGAGTGTGTGCTATAACGTGTATTACTTTTCAAATGCAAAAATGTCTCTCTTGAAGATGATCCATACAGGGATCGAAACGTTGAGTTAAATTAATTTGCAAACTTGCTGGTATTATTAATGATCGAGCCGTGCGCCGAAACACACAAAATTTTAATATACATACAAACAAATACGTATAAATATTAACAGAAACATTATACATATTCTTTCGTTGCGTATAAACAATTTTCATGTTAAACGTCTCGAATAGAATTTATGACACGATAAATGTAAATAGAGATTATTCAGAATTTAGGTTCTGTCCGCTTAATTTTGTCCACGACTGTATGCTACGTATAAGGCGTAAGAAAAATCAGATCCCCCCCAATTATTCCGACTTATTGTCCGATAATACGAAGCGTTGAAACTTTGAACACAGCGGCTCTACGAGTCGTATGATTGATAAATTGAATGATAAACTGACAAGCATGATTGGCCTTCTCATCAGCGCACGGTATCTTCGTCTCGATCGGTGGGCGAATAATGAAAAAAAGAAGAAGCACACGGCAAGGCTGCTTGGAGGACACGCGGACAGGAAACGGTGGGGCCCTTCGGAATGCAATTCGACGACGCGAACGAAATTCATTCTAAACCGACTCATACACACACGCGTGTCTGGGCCCTTCGTGCACACTTTGTCTGCCTGATCTAACGTGCTGCGATGACCGGTGAGGTAAGGTAGATGGAAAGGAATAAAGATGGAGAGAGAAAGAGAGTGTGCATGTGTATCTGTGTATGAGAGAGAGAGAGAGAGAGAGGGGGGGGAGTTAGAGAGAAAATGAAAAAGGAGAAGATGAAGAAGAGGTGGAGCAGAGGGAAGAGAAAGAAGAAAACCCCTCGGAGACGTGATGTGCCTCTCGATGCGAATTCTAAGCTTCCAGGCTGATGGCCTCCGGGCCCCGAGGGCTTCTGAAACCTATGAGAGCTGCCATCCTTTCCTCGATAAGCTACGATACCTAGCCTCGCGCCGCGCCACTGCTGCGAGCAGCCAAAGTGGAATGAACTGCTTCCCTCCGGATGAATACTCGTGCTCGTCTTGGCTTTAATGCACTTTAATTGATAGTGACCGCTTGGTTCGATTAAAATTAAAGCGATTTTAAAATATACGTTCACGGCGGCGGAATCGTCGGTCGTCGTGTTCTCTTCTCTTTTTTTTCTTCCTTTGTATATGTGTGTGTGTGGGTTTTCACTCAAGGAAGATACTGAACGCTGGGATTGACTATTAGTACCGGCGTAAAGATTAGATAGGATGTGGCTTGTACATTTTTGCGGAACGAAAACACCGCTTTGCTATATGCACGCGCTAGAATTGCGTAGAGCTTACAAAATTTTCAGGCGCCGAATTAAGTTATTGTGACTGTTTAAGCACAATTTTTACTGTAGATACTTCAACACTGACCATACAACACTGGCACCCCCGATCTAAAGTACGTGGACACTTGTTCAATTCTACTACTGGAAGACAAAGAATCTTCAACGGATTTAATCAAATTTCATGCGATCTGATTTATATCTTCGAGGCACACGATTTTAAAGACAATACAAACCCGAGTGGGACAGAATTTTTTTTAATATCTATATAAATTTAACTTTTCGAGGTGGGTTAACATATATCCCACTATGCATAGAAAGATAAGCTAAACGTGGGGCAGTTTATAACTCACCTCACCTCAAAGAGTTATACAGCATTGGAGCATTTATCTGAGTATTAATTTATTAGTAGACCGCGGATTTTATGCATTTGTAACGAAAATTATTAGTTACTGCATAATTGTATATATTTACTGAAATTCTTTACAAATTGCTTTAGGAATTGGACCTAAACTATATGTATATTTGATTTTTTATTGATATTTCTCTGAACACCGTATTATAACAATATTGTATATTATTAGTAGACCGCGAATTTTATGCATTTATAACAAAAATGATTAGTTACTGCATAATTGCATATATTTACTGGAATTCTTTGCACATTGCTCTGGGAAGTGGACCTAAACTATATGTATATCTGATTTTTTATCGATATTTCTCTGAACAACATATTATAACAATATATATATATATATATATATATTATTAGTAGACCGCAATTTTTATGCATTTATAACAAAAATTATTCGTTACTGCATAAGCCTCCCTTAAAATACGTTTCAAACCTTTTCAGTGGTACGCAAACTTGAACTATTTACCATTCCAAATTCTATTTTAGCCAGCTTTGTAAACAATAAATTCCGTCTAATAATAATGAAATATTTGGTTGGAATGAAACACACACATCTTTGATAACACGTTAAAATTTATTGGAGTTTGGTTGGGAAGTGATGTCACATCCACCATATAGACCGGACATTGCTCCATCAGATTACCATGTATTCCGAAGTTTACAAAACTCTTTGAATGGTAAAATATTTGCTAATGATGATGACTTGAAATCGCACTTGCATCAGTTTCTTACCGATAAAAACCAGAAGTTTTATAAACGCAGTATTATGAAGCTACCAGAAAGATGGCAGAAGATCATTGAACAAAATGGAAAATATTTTATCGATTAAAGTTCATTGCTTGAATAAAAAAAATTAGCTTATTTTTCACCTGAAAATACCGAAATTACTTTCTTGCCAACCCAATAGATTAGGTATATAAAAACACGCGCGTATTTGAATGCAACGTTGTGTCAAAATTTCAAAGCAATCGGCGAAGAACTTTCGGAGATTTAAGATTTTGAACATACGAACATTTACATTTTTATTTATATACATTGGACGATGCGTAGAATACAATACAAACTTTGGTTACGAGTTAGTATTGCTGTATTTGTTTAGAATGCTTTACGAATGCTTTACGAATGCTTTACGCGAATGCTTTACGAATGCTTTACGCGAATACTTTACGAATGCTTTACGCGAATGCTTTACGAATGCTTTACGCGAATGCTTTACGAATGCTTTACACGAATGCTTTACGAATGCTTTACGAATGCTTTATGAATGCTTTATGAATGCTTTACGCGAATGCTTTACGAATGCTTTACGAATGCTTTACGCGGATGCTTTACGAATGCTTTACGAATGCTTTATGAATGCTTTACGAATGCTTTATGAATGCTTTACGAATGCTTTACGCGAATACTTTACGAATGCTTTACGCGAATGCTTTACGAATGCTTTACGCGAATGCTTTACGAATGCTTTACGCGAATGCTTTACGAATGCTTTACGCGGATGCTTTACGAATGCTTTACGTATGCTTTACGAATGCTTTACGAATGCTTTACGAATGCTTTACGAATGCTTTACGAATGCTTTACGAATGCTTTACGAATATTTTACGAATGCTTTACGCGAATGCTTTACGCGAATGCTTTACGAATGCTTTACGAATGCTTTACGCGAATGCTTTACGAATGCTTTACGCAAATGCTTTACGCAAATGCTTTACGAATGCTTTACGCGAATGCTTTACGAATGCTTTACGAATGCTTTACGAATGCTTTTCATGAAGTTACAATTTAACCGATGAGACCGCTTTCTAAATCTTTTGTTTCGCTAATTTTATACACTCTGCATGTATACAAAAGGAGGATGCTGGAGGCGCGTTCGCTTCCGTCAGATATTAAATTTGTCAAATGAGTAAGTGTGTACGAGTGGTAGAGTTTTTGTTTGGGGAGGCATTTGAAAGCCTCGGGGAAATCAAATCCGCACAGACGCGTGACAATGTGGAGAAAAGAGGCAACATCGCGATTTCATTATGGCAAACGTGGCGCTAAAAGACCATCCACGCATGTGTCTTTCCTAGTTTTTCTCAAGAAATAGTTCCTCCCGTTCGCGTCCATCCAGACGGATGATGCAGCGCGTTCCGCTTGGCGTTGCACAAAAGATTCCACCTGGTCTACCGTGATTCGACTGATTCTGCGTTTCTGCGAGTGGAATCCCTCCCATTGTGAGAACGGCCCAACGTGGTTGCACGGTGCACACTAATCAAACAGACCAATTAACGTATATTGCGTACAACATCATAGCGATACCAACAGTGAACAATGTACAATTAGATTCGAAGATAAAAATCAAAGTAGGTGATATCGGCATGCTACACAGTTACTGTGTCGTAAACAATGAAATAATATATGTTAGAGTGCCATAGAAGCTTCATACAGCCAGTCCCATGAGTATTCGTACGCTCTTCAAAACAATCTTTTTTCAAATCGGACCAAACAACCAGACTTTTCTTTTTAAGTTTTTATTTCAGACCGTAAAGAGAATTTAACATACGAGGTGTGATAAACAAGTAAGGTGACTTTTTGTTTTTATCAAAAAATATTTATTTATTCATCAATATTTATGTTGTCCCCTTCAAAGTAATCCCACTCAGATATAATTCACTTGTTCCAGCGCTTTTTCCAATCCTCGAAGCACTTCTGATAAGCACTTTTTGGTTTGAGCTCTTCCAGCGATGCAGTCTTTATCTCCTCAATCGTTGCAAATATCGACAAAACTCTTCAGTTTTGAGAACAGGGAAAAGTCGCAGGAGGCCAAATCCGGTGAACATGGTGGCTGGGGCATGATTGTGGTGTTGTTTCTGGTCAAAAAATTACTCACAAGCAACGTTTCTTCTGGTCAAAATTAAGCAGTTTCGGAACAAACTTCGCTGACACACGTCTCATGCCCAAAACATCCGTTAAAATTGCTTGGCACGAACCAAACGAGATGCCGACATCATCGGCAACTTCTCTAATGGTAATTCGACGATTCCCCAAAACTATTTTCTTCGCTTCTTCAACGTTTTCATCGGTTGTTGACGTGCTGGGGCGCCCAGGGCGAGCTTCGTCATTAACATCTTCTCGGCCTTCTTGGAAGAGCTTGTACCACTTATAAACATTTTTTTCACTCGAAATACACTCACCGTATGCCACTATCAACATTTCAAATGTTTTGGAACACTTAATTCCATTTTTTACACAAAATTTGATGCAAATTCTCTGATCCATTTTCTTCGACAGCAGAAAATCGCCGAACACGCAAAACACTTCTAACCTTTATGCTTCTGACAAACAAACAAAAATTGCCATATAGCTGAAACTGTGAACATATGTTAGGGACAAGTGTATCAGCGTAAGAAAAAAAAGAAAACGAAAATCGACTGTAGGTATCCCACGAAATTCAAAAAGTCACCTTACTTTTTGATCTCATCTCATATACGTTTTCTGCATCTATGCTAATTATACACATATTGATTGACATACTCGCGAGCTACAAACAGTTGAAAGTAGCGAACTTCATCAAAATGGTTTGATTTTTAATGGTTTTTTCTGCATCAACCGATTTCGATGATAACTAAAATAGAACCAAAAAAATGCATATGTTTATTACATTATTCAAACGAATGTTTTTGTTTCTGACATCGGTAGTGACGAAATTCACTATCCGGAAGAAAAAAATTGAAAAGATTTCTGTTCCTTAACCCCTAATTTCCGAGTGATACCTCATTTGGTGAAGATTAAACTTTCAACTATTAGACGTGTCATACAAAGTGTTCCATACATAAAACGCAAGAAAATGCAAAGAAAACCTGCGTTAATGAGACTGCATATTGAAGCCCGACTTCAATTTGCTAGAACGCATATGAGTTGGACTCAACAATGGCACAATATAATTTTCTCAGATGAGAAAAAATTCAATCTGGATGGACCAGACGGATTTTCCTACTACAGTAAAGTCGGTATTACTGTCCAACAGCCGTATTTATGGTGGACAGTAAGGTTGGTATGTTTGATCGTATTTTTGTTACTTCAAAGGAAAGTCCGTACATAGAGAAGGATAGAATGAAATTCAAAGGAGAAGCCGAACATAGAGAAGGACAGAATGAGTGTCTCTTTCTTTCCCATACGCTGTCCTTCCCTGCGACCGAAACTTGAATCGTCGATTTAACCACTAAACACAATTGGAATTATATCGTGTTTGGTCTTATATTAATCAGAAATACGATAGCGAAATTTCATTAAAAAAATAATGAAAATTAAGAAAGTTGAACGTTTCGATTCATTCGAGTCAATGTGTGGTGTTTACACCGATATATCCGATCCGAGATGTTGGTTTTGTGGGAAGCAGGGTCAAGGATTTTAAATGAAAACGCGTTATTTGAAAATTCACTCGTGCAAGTGTTCTCTTAGCCTCTTCAAGATCGGCTGACTGAGTGTAACGCGAAGAAGGAAACCCAGGTCAATCGGGACCAAAAGGCCCTCAGCTTTATCTGAGAAAGAACACATGGCCTTTAGGTGTTGTGTTACCGATATCTTTTAGGTCCAAGAATCCTGGCTCAGGAAATAAACATCTAACCTTCGGTATCTACAGGGACAACAGGGAACATTGTGACTAAGTGTTAGTTTTTCCTTTCTCTTTGCCATTATATCAATACGAGATCAATCATCGCCGCCTTCGGCGCGGCGCGGCGTCGACCGCCAGTGCAGTGAGTTGGCACTGGACATAGAACCTGGTATAAACAAAGGACAGTAATATCGACTTTACTGTACTATCATGATTCACGGAAAGATTTGGTTCCGTTATGATATGGGGTGCAATTTCATACTATGGAGTTATTTGGATATTCGAGGTTACTCAACAGCACTGTATTAACTTAGAGGTATTCAAAGTTTCGAATTAACTCATCGGATCGATTTATCAGAGTAAGCTGTCCTACCAACGAGATCTGTATTCTTGATGAATACTTCTCTTTTAGCAGTAATGTATCAACTAATTACGGGTAAATGACGGAAACATTAATGTTAGGGTCGAAATTATTGTTCCAGTCTCGCCCGATAGCAATCTGTTAGTGAATGATCGCGACTTTGCAAACAGTATATTTGCACCAGGAAGAGGAACATCGGGCCGACGAGTTATAGAGCGAGATGAATGAAGATCCTGCGAGCCTTACCACCGTCCACAAGACCGCGTTACTATCACGCCACGTGGGCGTCTTCCTTTTCCAATCTCCTCTCTCCTATCTTTAGTAACTTCCATTTGGTTTCGTGTGTTTCCACGAAGCCGTACTCCTCGACCGCGAAGTTTTTCGCCCGGCGAAATGCCGGTTAAATTTATTCAGCGACGTGTCCGCGGGAAACGACGTTTATGATATTTATTCGACAGAGGAGCGTCGGATTGGACATGCGGGCGAGTTGGGAATAGAATCTAAAGAGCCGTCAGGTCGCTGCGTTATTCAAATTTCATGATAACGGACGGATGGAGGATTTCACGACAACTTCGTCGCTGATTCCCCTTGTTTATTGACATTTTAAGGCCTCATCTCTGTGACAAGGCACGTGTACGCCAGTGACGCGTGTGTGCTTCTCCATCTTGCTGCCAGACAAACTGGGGATAGGGGATCCACGAAACAGATCATTTAATTGGATGTTCACGGGACATTAAAAAGTAACGCGATATCGCGAGGACAGTAGGGTGTCAATTATCCGAACTAATTGAGACCGAGTTTGTTAGGGAAATCGAATGGGCAATCTTTACTTTACCGGACTCAAAATTGTTGCCTTTCCTCTACAAATTATTATGTATTTGGTATGTAATCCAGTAGATTTGTACCCTGAGGACCTGCAGATCGAAGTTTCGATACTGTAGGATCAGTGGTTCAGGAGTTATGGTTGCCTAAAGTTGAGCAATTTGCAGTGTTTTTGACAGGTAAGGACGCCGCCATATTGGTTTGTAGTGACGATCGCGCGTCGCTTACCGAGCAGATCCGCTAGATGACAGCACGCGCACACAGTAATATCGGTAACATAGAGAAAATATCTCAGGAAATGTTTGAGAAGAAATACCGTGCAAAATATTTACAAAAACTTAACTCAGACCTAACCCAGACCAGTTAAAACGCAACAACGTGGCCATGTCTTTCGAAATTCAAACAACAATCGCAATACCCGCTCTATATTACCAGCATTAACGTGTAGAATATATAATAATTTTACAAATAAAATAACGTGTCGCTTCTTTAGGATTTATTAGAATCTAGTAGTTTTTATGAAATCAATAAATTCGTTGATAGGAAACTAAAAACAAAATAAGGGTTATTAATATAAACAAATTAATCGATACAATTACAGAAATCTACATTATCTACATCCGCTACAAACGTGTGCTCGTGCTGCCATCTAGCGGTTCTGCTCGGTAAGCGGTGCGCGATCGTCATAAACACTTACCTGTCGAAAACACTGCAAATTGCTAAACTTTAAGGGGCCATAACTTCTGAACCATTGATCCTACAGGATCGAAACTTCGACCGCAGCCGCCTAGGGTACAAATCTACTGGATTACATACCGAATACATCATAATAAATAGAAGAACGGCAAATATTTGGAGTCTAGTAAAGTAAAGAGCTGCCAATCAAATTATTCAGATGATCGAACAGGTTTAAAATTACTTACTAAATACAAGAGCAAGGGATTCTAGTAATTAAATTGTTAATTCTTTCGGCGCAAGGATTCGATCATTTGTTACTTAATTTACAAAACCATTTTGCAAATTACTAAAGCAATTACTAAAGTAACAAATGATCGGACCCTTGCGCCGAAAGCATTAACAATTTTATTAACAACAAATACGATCGATAGAAAGTTATAATTATCATGGACTCGAGTAAAGTTTGGGAAACGTTTTGTTTTTTAACTTTAATATTTCATAGGATGAGAATTACGCGAAAAATGTATACCGTTGGAAAGATGCAATTGCCAGCTACATTTTCGCTGGAGAAAGTATAATGATAGCGTCAACGGATAAAAAGTTATAGCCAATTTTCTGAATACAATGTTCCCGAAAATATTTTCACGAAAATATTGTAAAATGATTGGAGCTAGCAGTTGTCTAACTCTTACAGCGTTACAATCTGCAGGTCCAGACGCATAAGACGTATGTTAGGTAGTTCACAGTTGGAGCAACTCATTTTCAAGACGCAACATACGTGTACTATTAGAAGTATAGAATAATCTTTCTTCGCTGAACGTAGTTTTCATACTAATTGCTCCAATTACTTCATAATACTTTGCAATACGTACGTGGCACTCAGCTATGCAGAATAACGGTATGCTAACATCAAATTCTGATAACTCCGCGTAAAGGATTGTTGCAACACAAAATAAGCTGTGACTCGAAAACAAGGTCACATCAGGCTACACGTGTACGAGTATATTGTATACATACATACATCTTCTTTCAACTTTAGAAAATGCGTCCCTGAAGGAGTTAAACAGCTACAACAACGTTGCGGACCGTCGTACGTTAGTCCTTTTAGGGTACACATCCAAGAAATGCAATGCCGAACTACGGAAATCTACGACTCCATTCATTGATCGAAGTCAATCCGGATATCGTTCGACTAATTGGAAAGGGATGCGAACATCCCTCAACTTGAGTCCTTGATGGAAACTTCCGCAAAACGGGATGAACGCGAGCAGATCAATGCGATTAGAACAAATTCTTCTGATTGTCGGATAGAGAGTTTAATTAATCGTGGTGCGGACTCTGACGGATCGGGCGAAGAATTTCATAATAACTTTCGTGTCAATCAAAGTCAGAAAAGTTGTTGATCCCTGGGGATCCCATGGTCCGCTCCCCGAAAGCAATTATAGTTAGGTCAGTTGGAGTTGGTGATCGGCGGAGGATCAAGTTGGCCGTGATACCTGGTGAAATTGGTGTCCCTGGCGTGTTGGGGCACGTAGATAATGGTCATTTGTCAGATGATGGCCAGGTAAACAATACGGCCTCACTATATTCTGGCTCTCCTATCATCGACCTCTCCTACCACGCACTGTATTGGTCGAAGACGATGACGAAGAAATATTACGTTGTTGCATGTGATGCACTGCTGGACAAAAGGATAAGATACTGTGCATGCTTGTATATTTAAAACAAGGAAATGTGCATTTTGTACATTCTTCTGTGCGTATCAGATGTTTAGACGCACCCTATTATTTTACAAAATGACAATAATAATACTCATAAATAATAGTAATAATAAACTGTACTAATAATTACAACAGTACACTAAAACTAGTAGTAAATAATAAGGAACAAATAATTACACACGTTAATCTCTAAGTTTCTTCTGATTGATCATATTCTATTTACTTCTCTTCCGATTCCGTTTTCAAACAACTCATTCTGCGGCTATCTTCATGTTGAGTATAAATATATAATACATTACAGTTACAGCTGTCATAAATATTTATACAGAATAAACTACATTACTACGGAATGAATTTATAAAGAATGCGACTTATCAACAAATTAAAACACTTTGCCGAGATGCGTCATCTGGCAGATAAAGTAATCTTGGAACACGACATGATATCTGAATCCGGGTCTAAGTATACTGTGCGGAACACGAAAGAATTGTAGCGGGAAGGGAACGGAAGAAGAGGAACGGAAAGGACATCTGAGTGGTTAGACTTTTTGCCCCGTTCTCTTCCCGCTACAATTCTTTGGGGCTCAGCACAGTATCCTTTAGCGCTGAGAAGAAGGTAGGTCCCTGGCAGGAATGGGGTGATGTGGTTAAGAATGCGTGCCCCATTGGTTAGTTTGGAAGGAGTTAGCCTTTTATTGGCCGAAGCGGTAACACACACACTACTACTGCTATGCAGAACGATAGACCCCTCTTGCCTGTGTGCCTTTCGGGGATCTTCTTCTCAGCTCCCAGTAGTATCATCGAGCGCTAACAAGACGGTCCCTGGCAGGAATGCGGTGACATAAACAAGAATGCGTGCCCGATTAGTTAGCTTGGAAAGAGTTAGCCTTTTATTGGCCGAAGCGGTAACACACACACTACTACTACTATGCAGAACAATAGACCCCTCTTGCCTCTGTGCCCTCGCAGAACCTTCTTCTCAGCTTCCAATAGTATCGTTCAGCGCTCACAAGAAGGTCCCTGGCAGGAATGCGGTGATGTGGTTAAGAATGCGTGCCCGATTGGTTAGTTTGGAAGGACTAAACCTTCTATTGGCCTAAGCGGTAACACACACACTAGTACTACTATGCAGAACAATAGACCCCTCTTGCCTCTGTGCACTCCCG
>CM052201.1:2722731-2741859 GCA_028455805.1 Lasioglossum figueresi
GGTCCCTGGCAGGAATGCGGTGACGTAGGCAAGAATGCGTGCCCGATTAGTTAGCTTGAAAGGAGTTAGCCTTTTATTGGCCGAAGCGGTAAGACACACACTATTACTACTATGCAGAACGATAGACCGCTCTTGCCTCTGTGCCCTCCCGGGACCTTCTTCTCAGCTCTCAGTAATATCATCCAGCGCTCACAAGAAGGTCCCTGGCAGCAATGCTGTGACGAAGACAAGAATGCGTGCCCGATTAGTTAGCTTAGAAGGAGCGCGCCTTCTATTGGCCGAAGCGGTAACACACACTATTACTACTATGCAGAACGATAGACCCCTCTTGCCTCTGTGCCCTCCCGGAACCTTCTTCTCAGCTCCCAGTGATATCATCGAGCGCTCACAAGATGGTCCCTGTCAGGAATGCGGTGCCGTAAACAAGAATGCGTGCCCGATTAGTTAACTTGGAAGGAGTTAGCCTTTTATTGGCCGAAGCGGTAACACACACACACACACACTACTACTACTATGGAGAACAATAGACCCCTCTTGCCTGTGTGCCCTCCCGGGGACTTTCTTGTCAGCTCCCAGTAGTACATGGTCTTAGGTTAAACGATTAGTCAAACGATGCGACTGCTCTCGTTCCTCGCCATTGTCTTTGGCTAATAGCTACAATGCGCGCGATAGTAGAGGAGTGAGAATGTAAACACTTTGCCTAGCCATCATTCGGCGGACGGACAGTAGAAGAGCAGATAGAGCACGGAGCGCGCGCTCCGAGGCGCTTCGAGGCTCTCCGAGGCTGTTCGAGGCGGGGATCGTGATCACCGGTCGAAGGAATTTCTCTAGCGGCGCATTTGAATTCTATTCGCTGCACGTGCCGCGTGCTGCCTCACGGCTCATGGCTCACGGCTCACGGCCGAACCGCTCGCTGCCAGCAGCCACCGGGGAAAACTGGATTTGCGCTGTCTTATCTGACAGCAGGTAAATTAGAGGAGGCGCATCATGCGGCGTTGGCAGGATCGATAAAAAGGAAAATGCCGGCGCGTGCCGGTTGACCCCGTAGGTTATCTCGTTGCGTTGGTCAACAAGTGCAACAGGTATTTGACGAAAGATCGGCCGACTACGAGGAAACGTAGTCGTGATTTATGCATGCAACGCCTCCGGTTTCCTGCGTGAACTCGCTTAGAAGCTTAAGCTGCTCCCGCGTTGGACGGACGGCTCTTTCGTCGCCGTACAATGGGCCAGAATCGCAACGAGCTGGTCAAAATTAGGCTCGCCTTTAATTGTATATTATTTATTACAAGCAGCACCGTTTTTGCAGTTTTTCGGGTTGTAGAATCTAGTTCTGGCATTACTTGTTTGCTAGAATGAGAAACTGTGATAATGTGTGTACAGCAGTATTAGGGTAAACTGTACAATGATTGGCACCCTAAGCCGAAATCGTAGTAAAAATCTTTTTATCTTTTTCTGAAATGTTTCAGTTTAAACGAGTTTAACTTTCTATTATTATAAGCTGATAGAGATTATAAAATGTATTCGGTAAATAACAATCGTAAAGTTTATGAAGACAGTTTGCTAGAATGAAAAACTGTCTTCACAAAACTACCCTTATAGGGGATGTTTCGATCAAAGAAAGTAACAATTTGCTAGTTGCTTTGGAATGTGATTTTTAGAGTTTAATGTCTTATGGACGTTCGATAAATATCGTGGATATGATTGTTGAATGAATTATTTGAGCGTATATCAAATACGAATAACACTACTGTAGACATTAAACAAATACGGTATAGAAGTTAATGACATGTTAGAAAAACGTTAATAAAACGGTGTATTCTTTTGTGTTTTTACCACATACAAAATAATAAATTCTCTCGTTGAAGGCCACGCGAAGGTTAACATATCGTTAACACATCCTTGAATTTTTTCTCTTATTAGCAATAAGACTGTTGTAACGAAAATATCTAGTCCTATTTGAAATGTCGATAAAAGTGACCGTGGGAAAATGTTTGCTCTGACTTTTTTACTATGATAAAAAATAAGAGATATTTAAGATGGTGAAGTTGGATGAAACATCCTGTATATTCGCAAGCTATGGACTTCCACATGCATCTGAACAATTCTTCATTCGATCGATTGAAAGTTTTGCTTCTTTTCTTCACGCAAGTCTCATTTCCTTTCAGGCTATCGTAAAATCTCTTTACCGAGACTAGCTACTCCCCAAGATTAAGGAAACTGGCTCTTGGCAGATATTGAATATCCCGTAACTACATCCCGTGCTCTGTGTTTTAATAAATAGCTACGGATAGTGACGCATAGTATCTCGTTATAAATAATCACCGTAAGTTGAACTAATATATTCGCAGCTACAGATCACTGTACGTCTTGTGTTTGAGTATCGTGTTTCGCATTCGCAACAGCTGAGTAAGGTGACCTAGAATAAGTTCGCGATAATTGTAGCATTCGTTCGGTAAATGTTAATGTATTGATATGTCTTTCAATCAAACATTTGTGTGAACAAATAATGGGATAAACCAATTTTATTGACAATCAGTTTATTAACAAAAAGGGCCACAATTACATGAATGAGAACTACTCAGCTAACTTTACTTTAAACGTAATGCATTGCTCTCGTTTCGCATTGTACCCGATAAGTATCTATTTCTTTTTTTCAATAATTTTTTTATTCACTTGTTTTAATTTTATGTGGTTACTATGTGTTCTAGCACGAATATTAGTTCAAAACGCCACAAAGTTACATTCACTCTTTAGCATCATTCTTCTTCATCATTCCAGTTTATTCTAACATATTCTTGTATATTATAGTACATTCTTGTATAATATAGTATATTATTGTATATTATAGTATATTCTTGTATATTATAGTATACATATTCTTGTATATTATAGTATACATATTCTTGTAAATTATAGTATACATATTCTTGTATATTATGGTATACATATTCTTGTATATCACAGTATACATATTCTTGTATATCATATTATACATATTCTTGTATATTATAGTATACATATTCTTGTATATTACAGTATACATATTCTTGTACATTATAGTATACATATTCTTGTATATTATAGTATACATATTCTTGTACATTATAGTATACATATTCTTGTATATTGTAGTATACATATTCTTGTATATTATAGTGTACATATTCTTGTGTATTATAGTATATTCTTGTATATTATAGTATATTCTTGTATAGTATAGTATATTCTTGTATACTATAGTATATTCTTGTATATTATAGTATATTCTTGTATAGTATAGTATATTCTTGTATACTATAGTATATTCTTGTATATTATAGTATATTCTTGTATATTAAAGTATATTCTTGTATATTATAGTATATTCTTGTATATTATAGTATATTCTTCTATATTATAGTATATTCTTGTATATTATAGTATATTTTTGTATATTAGAGTATATTCTTGTATATTATAGTATATTCTTGTGTGTTATAGTATATTCTTGTATATTATAGTATATTCTTGTATATTATAGTATATTCTTGTATATTATAGTATATTCTTGTATATTATAGTATATTCTTGTATATTATAGTATATTCTTGTATATTAGACTATATTCTTGTATATTATTGTATATTAGAGTATATTCTTGTATATTATAGTATACACTTGTACATTATAGTATATTCTCGACTATTATAGTATATTGTCGACTATTATAGTGTATTCTTGTACATTGTGGAATATTCTGGTATGTTCTACTATATTCTACATGTATAGTTCTACAAAAAAAATGTTCTGTTTCGATAAAAATATTTCCTCACCAGCTCAAAATAACTTCTTCCAATTAATCTTTCTCTTGTATCATAAAAGTGAGACATCAACGCTGACTAAATAGTCTTTTTTGAATAGATTCGGTTTGGCAATTCCGAAGTTACGGACGAATGGAAAAGTATCATGGAGTCGTCGAGTTCATCTTAATTAATAATTCGATGAAAAGAATGTTTCGAAACTAGTGATAAAATGTTGTTTGAACTTGAGAAAATTGTTTGTCAAAAATGAAAGGATATCGGCTTACTCGAATATCACGATTAAATTGTAGATACCGTAATACTGGTTGCAGCGAGACGGAATGCGTTTTGCATTCGATCGGTGATCGGTGATCGAGTGTGTCGGTAACCCTTTTTCTAGCTGCCGGGAGCGGATAAGAGGCGGTGAAGCAGTACACAGACAGGTGTATGGTCTCCAATCCTTCGTTGCTCCTAATTGCATGCTAATATGCTCCACTTTAAATGGAAAGGATTTTTATATCGAAACTACCAAAGGTTCTAATGTTGAACAACACGAGCGCTTATCCTTGGCATACTTCCACGTGAAAGACTGCTTGCTTTGTAATGGACATTTTCAAGAGAAAGTCGACAAAACTCGATCTTTGAGAAATTTATCATTGTTTTTAAACAACTTCAATGCGAACGATGTGTTAGAAACAATTGTCTATGAAATATACGATACGTTTATTGTCCACGTAGATATACGTCCACGTAAGAAATAAATTGAACTAGGTTTACTGTGTTCTAACTTGTAAAATATAATAAAGTAAATATTTTAATAAAGTTATACATATAGGAGAGAGTAGGCGAATTTGGACTACAGCTAGGTTGAACCATCATGTAGAGTAAGATCTCGATTATTCGAAGTTCTGATGTAGGAAGATTTTAGTATTCGAGTATGCATCGCATACAAATAGTACAATTTGAAACATTCTATACTATACAGGCTCGTATATTCTAGTATATTCTGATATGTATATTGTAGTGTATTCTAGTATATTCTATATTATACCTGTAGTATGTTCTGATATGTGCCAGCATATTATTCTACTATAATCAAATATATTCTGGTGCATTCTGGTATATTCTGGTATATTTTACTATACATGTATTTTGGTATATGCTATTATATTATGGTATACTCTGGTATTTTCTAATATTTCAGGTATACATATTCTAACGTAATCATGTATATTGTGGTATATCCAATAATATGCCAGTTTATTCTAACATATATTTGTACATTCTTGTATATTCTAGTATATTCTTATATATTCTTGCATATTCTTATATATTCCTGCATATTCTGGTATATTCTTGTACATTCTAGTATATTCTTGTATATAATAGTATATTAATGTATATTATAGTATATTCTTGTATATTATAGTATATTCTTGTATATTATAGTATATTCTTGTATATAATAGTATATTCTTGTATATTATAGTATATTCTTGTATATTCTAGTATATTATAGTGTACTCTAATATATTCTTGTAGATTATAGTATATTCTTGTACTTTCTAGTATATTCTTGTATATTCTAGTATATTCTTGTACATTCTAGTATATTCTTGTATATTATAGTATATTCTTGTATATTCTAGTATATTATTGTACTCTTTATATGTTCTTGTAGATTATAGTATATTCTTGTATAGTATAGTTTTCTCTTATGTATTATAGTATATTCTTGTATCTATATTATATGTTTGTAGTATACTATATACTCTGGTATGTCGTAGTATATTCGTGTATATTATAGTATGTAATACATGCTCGAATATTATAGTATATTCTTAAATATAATATTATATTCTTGTATATTATAGTATATTCTTGTATATTCTGGTATATTCTACTGTATTCTGGTATATTTTACTATATTCTGGTATATTCTACTATATTCTGATATATTCGACTACATTCTGGTATATGCGGTTATATTCTGGTATATTCTACTATATTCTGGTATATTCTACTATATTCTGGTATATTCTACTATATTCTGGTATATTCGACTTCATTCTGGTATATGCGGTTGTATTCTGGTATATTCTGGCATATTCTGGCATATTCTGGCATATTCTAATATGTTCAGGTATATACTAGTATAATCGTGTACATTTTGGTATATCCAAGAATATTCTAGTTTATTCTAACATATTCTGTCTGGTCGATTCTAGTATATTCTTGTATATTATAGTATGTTCTTTTATATTCTAGTATATTCTTGTGTATTATAGTATGTTCTTTTATATTCTAGTATATTCTTGTATATTATAGTATGTTCTTTTATATTCTAGTATATTCTTGTATATTATAGTATGTTCGTTTATATTCTAGTATATTCTTGTATATTATAGTATGTTCTTTTATATTCTAGTATATTCTTGTATATTATAGTATGTTCTTTTATATTCTAGTATATTCTTGTATATTCTAGTATATTCTTGTATATTCTACTATATTTTACTATGTTCTGATATATACTGGTATATTCTAATACATACAATATTGCAGTTCAGTCTAATATGTTCAAATATATTCTTACATATTCTTCTATATTCTAGTATGTTAGTCTTGTACAACATCATAACTGAATCTAATTTTCTAAAGTGCTAACGTACATATAAATTAAGCCCCCGGTGATGCGTTGGTTCAAATTCAGCTACTCTCCGCTAAGTTAGAACAAACATTAAACCTACTAGAACAAGAAGTAGAATTTCGAATTTGTAGAAACATGCTAAGTCACATTCTGTCTATACTTGCTATTAGCAATGAAAGATGGGCACTTCTGAGCGTTCGCATGACGTTCTGCAAACGCCACGTCACCGGTATGTGAAATGAAAAAGATTAAAGGTTTCGTTTAACTTGCAAAGAATTCCAGTTCCAGCTAGGCCGCGACAGCAAAGTCGTATTCCAGTCGCCAAAGCCAAACGGCCGTGTTACATTCTTCGCTTAAGCGAAGTAATAAAGTCTAACAACGGCGACTCGATACCTGGAGGAAGCCGTCGTTCTTATTCTCGCTAGATTACATCGTTTCCGTCTTAAGTACTCGGTACCAATTGCACCTCCGCTCTACCTCTTACTGTAACCCGAGGTAGAAAATTACAATTTTCGAATCTTCCGGCATCACTCGTCGATCCTCATACATACATTCATAGTGCTGGGATACTGGCCGGTTGATGACTCGACGCGTTCACCGGCTTGCAGCCATTTCTGCATTAACATTTTTTCGATAGCAGAAATTGCTCTAAAATTAATTCCAATTCTGTTTCTATGGAGAACGGAAAATGTTAAATAAATTGAGTCTGTAATATACGAAGAATGTTTATAGATGAGAAAATGAAACAAGTATTTTTTGTTTAATGTTTTATTTTCTAAAGACAATCTGCAAAATAGAAACCCAAGCGATAGATGGTTACAAATTAATGGTATTAAAGTAGCACTTAGAAGAGGAAAGATAAGCTCTTTTTATTTTTCGTTTATCTTTCTCAAACAATCTTTACTTTTTAATTTTATTAACACTTTTTTGTTAGCAGATAGTGGTCTAAAATTGATCCCAATTTTTTTTCTATGGAAAACGGAAAATGTCATATTATAAATCAACAAATACGTTAAATAAATTGTGTCTGTAATAAACTAAGAATGTTTATAGATGGGAAAATGAAACAAGTATTTTTGGTTTAATGTTTTATTTTCTAAAGACAATCTGCAAGATAGAAACCAAAGCGATAAATGATTAAAGATTAATGTTATTAAAATACTACTTAGAAAAGGAAAGATAAACTCTTTTTATTTTTCGTTCATCTTTCTCAAACAATCTTTAGTTTTTAATTTCATTAACACTTTTTTGTTAGCAGATAGTGGTCTAAAATTGATCCCAATTCTCTTTCTATGGAAAACGGAAAATGTTATATTATAAATCAACAAATACGTTAACTAAATTGTACCTGTAATAAACTGAGAATGTTTATAGATGGGAAAATGAAACAAGTATTTTTGGTTTAATGTTTTATTTTCTAAAGACAATCTGCAAGATAGAAACCAAAGCGATAAATGATTAAAGATTAATGTTATTAAAATACTACTTAGAAAAGGAAAGATAAACTCTTTTTATTTTTCGTTTATCTTTCTCAAACAATCTTTACTTTTTAATTTTATTAACACTTTTTTGTTAGCAGATAGTGGTCTAAAATTGATCCCAATTTTTTTCCTTTGGAAAACGGAAAATGTCGTATTATAAATCAACAAATACGTTAAATAAATTGTCTGTAATAAACTAGAATTGTTTATAGATAGTAAAATGAAACATTATATTTGTTGTTTAATGTTATATTTTCTAAAGACAATCTGCAAGATACAAACCAAAGCGATAAACGATTACAAATTAGTGTTATTAAAATAGCACTTAAGAAAAGAAAAAATCGCAGGCGACGGCGACTATCCGCGTCTCTTTCTTTCCCATATGCTGTCCTTCCTTGCGCCCGAAACTTTCATCGTCAATTAACCCACTAAATACAGTTGAAATTATATCGTGTTTGGTGTCATTTAATCTGAAAAAATGCCAAAAATAAGTTGGCGAAAGTCCCATAAAAATATAATGAAGAATAAAGAAGTACTATTAAAATAAATTATACTTGCAACAAAGTGTACACATGTTTTTGAGCGGGAGTGTATGCATTTATTGAAGCGCATTGAATATTGAGTACTATGTTTCTCTCGCAGTAATGACACCGTTCACGTGTGTCTAAATAAATATGTAATTTAATTTAAATAAATAAATGCAAAAGGGTGAAATTGATTTGCAAAAAGCTGAAATTGATTTGCTAAAAGCTGAAATTGATTTGTTAAAAGCTGAAATTGATTTGCGGAAGGGTGTAATTGATTTGCATAATGTTGAATTTGTCTTGCAAAACGGTGAATTTGGAGTGCGAATCTATGTGTGAAAAATAATCATTGATTCATTTAATATCTGATATCCAGCATCTTTCAGTAAAATCCTTGATCGCGCATGCTTAAGAGAAGTTGTAGCGCAGCAACTGTTCATGATCCGTGAATAAACGACTTCCTGAGCCGATGAAAGTCTATGCTTTTCTTCGTTGGTCGAGCCCGTTATGGTCCCCGACTTTCGATCTTCTCCTTTCGTCCGCCGCGGAATTACACAGAGGGAATATCTCTTCCTCGGCTCTCCTCTTCTTTCTCGGACGCAGCAATACAGAATACAGCGTCCGTGCCTCTTGTAGATACAGTTCGTGATTTATCGCGTCGTCGGAACGCATCAAGGTTTCCACCTGTATTACGGCACCACTATGTGTTGCTGTCGAGATAGAAGCGATACGACGAGACCGATACGCCGCGCCGTCGACAGTAGGTCATCATTGAGACGTCCTAATTAAAGTTTCGCTTCGATTAAAGCCTCCGTTTCTCGTACGTTCAATCGTCTCATCGAAATTTTTCTACCGTTCACCACTTATCGCGTTTATCAATATTCCACAACGATGTAGGTACCCATCCATCAGTGTTTTAAGAGGGTATTCTTATTTTTCAGGTCGTTGCTTCAACGATCTTTTGGAACTTTCGTCAGACGAGCTAGGGTAAATGTAGGGGAAGAGGTTGGGTTATGAGACGGGTTTTGTTTTTGGTCTGTAACTTTTTGCTCGGCGAAGATATCAAAGAGTTTTATATACCGTTGGAAAGGTGAAGGAAATACGCAACTTTTATATGTAAAAAGTTTCGTGATTCGATGAACAAGTAAAATTTTATGGTCAATTTTCCGAGGACATATTTTTTGGCTTCCTGAAAAAAGTGGCTGGGTGGCGAGACACTCGGAAAAATCAACTAAAAGTGGTAAAATATAAAGTAAAACCCTTGTAACTTTATGCAAAAATGAATTTTTATTTATGTTAATGACATTAAGCGACCAAAGGAGTTAAAAAGAATGGCAAAAAATTGAAAAAAAGCAAAGAATGGCGAAGAAAAGTAAAAAAAAATATAATGAATGGAAGGATTCGATAATGATCTTCCTCTTCGTCATCCAAGTCGCTGTCACAATGTTTGCATGTGAAAAACGAACGTCTGTCCATATCGGCACACTTCGAATGAACAGGGCGCTGGCATGTATTGCATTCGACAGAGTTGGCAACGGTCAATTTTTTCGGCAGAAACCTTAAACAAATGATGCAAAAGTCTACATCCTCTTCGGATGGTGGTTTATTTTTTCTCCCAAAAATAGCTTTGTCTAGTCGCGCACACCATAAATCGTGTTCAGCTGTTTTTTTACGCTTAGGTAATTTCGAGGACTTCGAGTTTCCTCGACTGGTCCCTACAATGACTATAATTTCAAAAAATAAACCACAACAAACGTTAAATGACAAATAAACACTTAATTCTAACGCAAACAACGATATTTGACAGTTCTAGTTCGTTTCTAGTAAAAAAAACTAGTGTCTCACAAACCAACACTATGGTGTCTCATAACCCAACCATGATGCCATTCCGAATGTGACAGAAAAAACAATGTTTTTCTCGTATATGCGCAAAACTCAATATCGCATCGTAAAATGTGTGGAAAACACTAAATGAAAATGCATCGCACTCACCTTTTTCAATCGATTCGCTCAACAAAATAATGTTTTTAAAAAAATGAGTAAAAGTTTTACACGATGTGTTTACACGCGACGTCCGTATCTGATATAAGCGACACGTCTATACACCTCGGTGCTAGCACAAAAACTAGCAGACGTCAGAACAAAAATTTGACAGCAGACAGATTCGAATTATCGCGATTGCGCGATGGATAAAAACGACTGTCTCACAACCCAACCCGTCTCACAACCCAAGCTCTTCCCCTACCTATTACTGCGGTATTTTTTCCCAATAATATTGAAATACGTAAAAATGATTTTTGAATATTAATGAATATTTATATATACATGGTGTTCGCGCCATTACTAGCCAGCGTTTTTCTTGTAAATAGTAAATATTAGGAAAAAATGTAAGAGGAAAAAGTAGTACTGTTTTTTATACGCAACACAATGGCGTATGTAATTTTTTTGTGTTTGTACTATTTTGTTAGATATGAAGGTGACATTCAATTTTTTAAATCGAATGCTGTATATTTTTTTATAACACATGAAAGCGTGTGTCTAGATGAATTCATCCGTATACTGCACAGTGACCTTCAAGGTATCCGGCCTTCCGAATACGACCGTCGGGTCAGAGTTCGGATAGCAAAGACGGGGCGATTTTTAGCGAGAAATCGGGGTTTTCTCGGTCGATGGGCCAAGGCCGAAGGTGTGCGCGAAAAAGGGAGGGTGTAACGGACGAATTTTGTCGCGAAAAAGACTTTTTCGTCCCTAGAGCGAGCAAGTGTGAGTGTACGATATCTGTGCGTATGTGTGTATGTGTGCTGCGTAGTACATTATTAGCCGTTAGGATTAGCGTGGTTGTTTTTTCTAATTTTCTCTAATATTAGCAAATCGCGTGAATTTGATTTTCACCATTTTTAACCGCTTGTAGCCTGTGTGTACGTTAATCGATTTCGATGAAACTTTTAGCATGTGTACAACTAACGTAGATGTACAAAACATATATTTAAAATTTTCATTAAGTGCCCAAATAAAAGTTTTGAAAAATGCCTTTCCTATTTTTCGCGAAACCTTGTAAATTATGATTTTTGGGAAATCTTTTCTGCATATCATTTCAAAAATCAATGCTTCTAATTGATTATAAAATCAGGTCGTTTGGTACAATTATTAAAAAGTTATTCTGTTTCAAATGGCGTTCGAGTACTTTCGTGGATCACTGTATACCAGAACGTATGTTAATGCTAATGTATCCGTGTGGATGCCTCTAAATACCCGCAGCCATTGCTTTCCTTTTAGTGTTACGTATAAAGAAATTAAAGTGCACGGCAGTAATCCTTAGTGAATTTAGAAAATTAGTGTCGCGACAAATAATGCACTGCCCGCGTTTGTTTCAAGATATTTATTCTTTATTCTTTATTATTTGGGGATTAGCGTTGCGGTAAAATGATTCGGCCTGGCTTCCCCCCATAAATTCAAATGGCTGCTATCGCGTTTCCATTTAGAGTTGCGTAAAAAGAAACAAAAGCGCACGGGAGTTTTCCGTTTTGTATAGCTTCATAACCACCTATGGGAAGTTCCACTCAGGCTTTCAAATAAAAACAAATAATTAATTTCCGGACAAGGAATGAACTTTTCTTTATTCAACGTGTGGGAGTGTAATATCCCAGCTTTCGTTCGCGCAATAACAACGGCAAGTCTGCTATCTTTTCGACGACATCGCAATGCATGCAGGGGAAGATAGAAACGATACAACGAGTCTTCGGTATTATCCTGATGCGCGCGGCAGTTTTCCATAAGAGGAAAGTCTGTCCTATCGGTGCGCGTTCCAAGCGGAAACGAATGATTTATCGAAACACGTAATATGTCTAATGTCTGATAAAAGGCCGCATAGAAATGTTCATTCGGTGAAAATACAGCTTCACTGCCTCGTAGCTAAATGTATGTCCACGTAAGAACGATTTAAAAGGGTGAATCGATTACTGTCTTGACTCCCCTCATCCCTTGATTAATTACTCACAAACACACAAGCTGGTACAATATCATTTTAATTATTGCGCGTTGCCGTAAATGACATTTCATGGTATTGAAGTATTACACGATACGTGATTGGTTTAAAGCAGTAAATAAAGAAATAAATAAATAATAATACACGATACGTGACACAGGAATAACATTGATTTACAGGATGTAAAGAAATATTTAGTTATCGCTGCCACAAGCGAATGGTGATCTTCAAATCAATGAAGATTGTTTCATTTTCTTAAGAAATATTTAGTTTTCGCTGACATAAGCGAATTGTGCATCTTCGAATCGATGAAGATCATTCATTTTCATAAGAAATATTTAATTTTCGCTGCCATAAGCGAATTGTGCATCATAGATTCGATGAAGATCATCATCCATTTTCATAAGAAATATTTACTTTTCGCTGCCATAAGCATATTGTGCATCATCGAATCGATGAAGATCATCCATTTTCTTAAGAAATATTTAGTTTTCGCTGCCATAAGCGTATGGTGCATCTTCGAATCGATGAAGATCATCCATTTTCTTAAGAAATATTTAGTTTTCGCTGCCACAAGTGAATTGTGCATCATCGAATCGATGAAGATCATCCATTTTCTTAAGAAATATTTAGTTTTCGCTGCCATAAGCGAATTGTGCATCTTCGAATCGATGAAGATCATCCATTTTCTTAAGAAATATTTAGTTTTCGCTGCCACAAGTGAATTGTGCATCATCGAATCGATGAAGATCATCCATTTTCTTAAGAAATATTTAGTTTTCGCTACCATAAGCGAATTGTGCATCATCGAATCGATAAAGATCATTCATTTTCTGAAGAAATATTTAATTTTCGCTGCCACAAGCGAATTGTGCATCATCGAATCGATGAAGATCATTTATTTTCTTAAGAAATATTTCATTTTCGCTGCAATAAGCGAATTGTGCATCTTCGAATCGACAAAGATCATCCATTTTCTTAATAAATATTTAGTTTTCGCTGCCATAAGCGTATTGTGCATCTTCGATTCGATGAAGATCATTCATTTTCTTAAGAGGTTACGACACCCTGAGACGGCCGAAATTATATGATAGTTTATAAATTTTTTTGTACGAAACTATGAATGTGACGATTATTTTATTATTATGTGTGATTAGGGCATACATTAAAGCAGATGTTATGTAAATTTTACAAAAAAATATTAAAAAATGGCCGAGTTATTCGTTGTAGTTGAGTACTGCGTCTCCTAGACAGACGACACTCGCGCGTGACTGCACACAATCACCACAGTACACTCACACACCGCTAGAGCACATGTACGTACGCGAAGATTGCAAGGGTCCGGGATTCCACTCCTGATTTCTGAATAATGAAAAGACGGGGCTTCTTAGTAGTCAAAATCGCTAGATGAAAGATCAATCTAGCGGGCTATTTGCCTCAAAAGTCTCAGTTCTACGTTTAGGACGCGTAATTCTCATTATTCGACAGAATTATTCGGCTGCCAACCGCATATCACTAAATATCTCGATTGACGCGTAATTCAAAATGTTCGGTTATTTTTCTCAACAGAGTACATAATAAACGTACTAATGACGCAGTACACACTGCTAGACCACGTATACGTACGCGAGAATTGCAAGAATTGCGAGGATTGTTAATGATGCAAAGACGGGGTTTCTTAGTATTCTAAATCCCTTGATGAAAGATCAATCTAGGGGGCTATTTGCTTCAAAAGTCTTATTTTTACGTTTACAACGCGTAATTATCATTATTCGGCAGCATGTCGCGGAGCCGCGAGAAACAATGGACAGGCGACGGTGCTGCTGCCTGTCGTGGCTGTCGATATGCTGCTGAATAATGACAATTCCGCGTCGTAAACGTAAAAATAGGACTTTTGAGGCAAATAGCCCCCTAGATTGATCTTTCATCTAGCGATTTTGACTACTAATACTCCCGTGTTTGCATTATTAAAGAAATCAGAAGTGGAATTCCGGACCCTTGCAATCCTCGCGTACGTATACGTGGTCTAGCGGTGTGATTGTACTATAGTGACTGTGTGCAGTCACCGCGCGAGTGTCGTCTGTCTAGGAGACGCAGTCCTTAAGGACAAGATAAGACAATTTGGAAAATACCTTGAAAGGAAAGGGTTGCAAAGGAACAAAGAGAAATCAAAGGTGTTGATTTTTCATAAAGGAAGAGGAAAGAAATAAAGAGAAGAATGTCTCTGTCTGAAAGAAGTGAAAAAATTCAAATACTTAGGGTATAACTTCCAGAAAAACAGGGGCAGAGAGATGCATATAAGGGAAGTTACAAAGAAAGCAAGAATAGCAATGGCACAGATATGGGGAATAGGACAATGAATGTTCAAGAACAATTTTGAGAGAAGAATGAGAATATTTAGAAGCATAGTGAAAAGCATCTTACTGCACGCATCAGAAATCTGGGGATGGATGGAAGCAAAAAAGGTAGAGAAAATACAAGAGAAATAAATACATAAGGTGGACGTTAGGTTTGGACGTCAAACGCCAGCATGTCTAATTCTGGAGGAAACTAAAACGGACAAAGTTAGAATAAAAGCGGGGAAAAGAGCAACAAAATATGAAGAAAAAACGAAACGGTTGAACAAGAATAAAATAGTCCAAGAATGCTGGAGGGAAATAGACGCGAAGCAAGAAGAGGAAAAATCGAAATGGGAGGAAAAGAGAGAATCATGCTATAGGCTAAAAATGATAGACATCCAAGAAAAAGAAACAGAAAGATGGAGAGGAGGTGAGTTCCCAGAAGAATTAGCGCAAAGAGACAGTGCAGAGCAGGTTCAATGGCAATACGAAAGAATATTAGGGGGCAGATACAATGTAAATGACATACAAATTAGAGACAGCCAGCGAGCAAACTACCTAAATGGAGACTATAAAGAAAGAGACCAAAGCATGATCGCAAGGTTCAGATGTGGAAACGAAGAGCGGTGAAACAAGTACTGGAAGTAAGAAAAGGAGACAGTATGCAGACTATGTGAAGGGGCAAGGGAGACGCTGGATCACATGATTCGAGAATGCAAACAGCTGACAAGAGAAAACGTAACGATAAGAGAGATACTAAAGGTAGAAGAAGTAGGAACCGAGTGTATGCGTACAGTACTTGAAAAAAGTAGAATTGGAAGGGAAGAAGCCCAAGAGCTAAGAGAAAGACAAATGGAATTCACAATAATTCAACACACAAAACACATGTACCCCCATTTTGAGGCCGAGAGGCAAAAAATAAACCTATTTACTACTACAAGAATATAGAGTCCGTCTACATTGATGAAAATTATTAGAGCGTGTTGTGACCATTATCCCGTAGCGCCCACCCGTCTGAACGACGATTAGCGCAACTCCCCCCTATAATGAATTGCGTACAATCGATCGAGGAAGGGAAGATCGGATCCAACCAGTCGGCAGGAAAAGAAGAACAAAGGCTTCGGCCGGTCGAAGCCTGATAATTCCCGTCTGGGTTCCGTGACAACCACGCTAGTTAACGTTTTATGGAATCGAGCCGGCCGGTCGGCCACAGCGGCCAGAGTCGAACAGGTGCACGAATTGGTTCATTCGACGGGGCCCAGCTCATTCTCTCCTATCCAGCCTCTCTCTCTTCTTCTTCCAGGCTCCTTCCAGCATCTCTCGATCCTTTTCATCGGACTCCTCGGTCTCTAATTCTCGAGGGGGGGGAACAAAAACTTAATCGGTTGCTTCCTCTGCCCTCCTCTGCGAATAGAACGACCTGCAGTCGTGGCTGAACCACAAGCGAGGCTCTGCTTCGGAACGGAGGAACGGACAGTGACACGTACACAACCATGAAATTAACATCCAGCTGATCGGGATGGTTCTTTCTAGCCTCTTCGAGGTCGTTTCGAAAAGCAGATCTGCTCGCGTTAGTTCTGGAAGAACGGGCACTATGAATTTTTCGTTACAGGAAGCTCCAGGTTTTATTCGTCGTGCACTGTTCGCGTCGAAATGATACAGAAGCGAAACGGGAATTCGGAATTTAGTATTCTAGTAACACAGGCGAGGTGTAAGAGTGGGCCAATTACCCGATGTATTTTTCTGTCTCACACTAGTGAGGCTCTGGAGTCCTCTTACCATTCCGTGTCGCATCGTATCCTATCGACCAAAACTAATATTGTGGAATTTATATTCTGCGTTGTTACCGATAGAATTTTATATTTCATGTCAGGGATTCTATAAATGATGTATGCAATGAAGAATGTTGTGTCCTCTTACGCCTGTTACTTGACGTTTCTACGTGGGAAAACTTATATTGAAGTAAATCACGTAGATATACTGTTACTCGAATAATATTCGGACGCTCTAAAAAAGACGATAACTTTTTAAATATTGCGCTATACGATTTGGACTTTTTTGGGAATCTAGAACAATTACTTTACTACAGGATGCGATCAATTTTTTTTTCAAACATAGCAATTAATCGGAATTGTAGAACAAATACTAAAAGTGCCATTTTACAACTTTTTTATGTGGGCCTATATTGAAATTTAAAAAGTACGTTTTGTAGGTCTGTGTCAATTATATGCACCGTGAAAGTTTCATCGAAATCGGCATTGGAAGATGTAAACATTTTTAGATATAGGCCGAAAATCGTGAAAATCTGCTATTTTTACTATCTTTAAACGTTTGCAGCTCATTGCAACGTCAACCGATTTTGGCGAATTTTTCAGAATATGTTAAACTGACACACATCTACAAAACGTATTTTTTAAATTTTCAATATAGGGCCACATAAAAAAGTTGTAAAATGGTACTTTTAGTATTTGTTCTACAATTTCGATTAATTGCTATTTTTGAACAAAATTTCACATCCTCTAGTGAAGTAATTGCTCTAGCTTTCCAAAGAAGTTCAAATTGTATAGTTCAATATTAAAAAAAGTTAAGATAAATCTTTTTTAGAGCGCCCAACACCGTTTACACTGACTGTACTTATCGAATGAGATCAGGCACAAGTATGTGTCCTGTGTATGTGTTCAGTGTACCTCAATCAAGAATTGGTTTATGAAAAGATATAGTTTTAACCTACGTGGTCTATGTGAACTAGGGTGTACCTAAGCTATAACTATTGAAATTCTTTTTTTTAAGATTCTTTTCAAGCCATCCCCTAAAACTGTGTCATTAAGTAAGAAAATAATTCTTGCAAAAGATGAAGTTAATCGAATACGAGGAAGACGTGGCGCATTCATATTAAAGTTGCGATGTATATTATTTTTTTATATAATTGGGAATATATGAAGGAAAGACTTTTGATTATAACTAAACGTTCTTTTTGTGCAAAAATATTTACAATGATAGTATCGTAATGTAATTTTTCCAATATAACAATTAACTGATGCTTATATTTCTGTAAATACATGCACAACACTAACGGAAGATTGGCCAAGAGAGACAATTTTAAAATACAATAATTTAAAACGTTTCGCTCGTTTTAAGAAAGTTTATATTATCACATAGTAAGGGAAACTTTACCATACCAGACTCAAAATTTGTGCCTTTCTCCTATAAATTATGATGTATTTGGTATGTAATTTAGTAGATTCGTACCCTGGGCGGCTGCAGTCGAAGTTTCGATCCTGTAGGATCAATGGTTGAGGAGTTATGCTTGTTTGAAGTTGTTCATTATTCAGGGTTTTTAACAGGTAAGGACGCCGCCATATTGGTTCGTAGTGACGTTCGCACGCCGCTTACCGAACACAACCGCTAGATAGCAGTACGTGCACACAGTACTATCGCTAACATGGAGACAATATCTAAGGAAATGTTTGAGAAGAAATATCGTGGAAAATATTTACAAAAACCTAACCCAGACCAGTTAAAACGCAACATTGTGGCCATGCCTTTCAAAATTCAAACAACAATCGCAATACCCGCTCTATATTATCAGCATTAACGCGTGCTGCCATCTAGCGGTTCTGCTGGATGAGCGACGCGCGATCGCCACTACAAACCAATATGGCGGCACCCTTACCTATCAAAAACCCTGAATAATGAACAACTTTAAGCAAGCATAACTCCTCAAACATTGATCCTACAGGATCGAAACTTCCTCTGCAGCCGCCCAGAGTACAAATCTACTGAATTACATACCAAATACATCATAATTTATAGGAGGAAGGCACAAATTTTGAGTCCGGTAAAGTAAAGAGCAGCCCATAGTAATCTTAAATAACCTTTCTACATAACTAATGATGGTTTTTCGAAGGAACATAACATAATAATATAATTATTAATTGTTAATTAACGTAATTAATATGAAGTCGATCTAATACAAGGAAGACGTGGCGCAGTGTTGGTTTTGTGGGAAGCAGGGTCAAGGATTTTAAATGAAAACGCGTTATTTGAAAATTCACTCGTGCAAGTGTTCTCTTAGCCTCTTCAAGATCGACTGACTGACTGTAACGGGAAGAAGGAAACCGAGGTGAATCGGGACCAAAAGGCCCTCAGCTTTATCTGAGATCGAACACATGGCCTTTAGGTGTTGTGTTACCGATATCTTTTAGGTCCAAGAATCCTGGCTCAGGAAATAAACATCTAACCTTCGGTATCTACATTTAAGGACTGCGTCTCCTAGACAGACGACACTCGCGTGTGACTGCACACAGTCACCACAGTACACTCACACACCGCTAGACCACGTATACGTACGCAAAGATTGCAAGGGTCCG
>CM052201.1:2758668-2777465 GCA_028455805.1 Lasioglossum figueresi
ATTTAAAAATATCGAGGTACAAGATTTTTATTGTGTACTTATAACTATTGAAATAATTATTTATTTGTACAATCGAACAGAAGCATGTAGTTGCAATACCGTGTACGTAATAAGTAGAAATGTCTGTCACTATCATTCTATACCTGGACAAAACTATTCCCACACATTCGAAAACCTTTGTTTACAAGTTGTGTATCAACTGTAAACTTTGTTTCCACTAAGGACTGTTGTAAAAAGAATAAAAATCATAGTTTATTTCATTTTAATCATATTTTAAACACCAAATGGCCTATACAATGGTGGACAAAAACACCAACACGATACGAAATTCCACAGAATTGGAACTAGACTGCGGATTTCATGCATTTATAATATAGAATTGGTGGTTGAAGCATGACACAGTGCAAACATTAAAAACATTTAAAAATATCGAGGTACAAGATTTTTATTGTGTACTTATAACTATAGAAATAATTATTTATTTGTACAATCGAACAGAAGCATGTAGATGCAATACCGTGTACGTAACAAGTAGAAATGTCTGTCACAATCATTCTATACCTGGACAAAAATATTCCCACACATTTGAAAACCTTTATTTTGTAAGAATGATATAAGTGTGCATGTCATATGACTGAGTGTGAGTGTGCATATATGTTAAGTGTTATATATGTTTTTATTGATTTACATGTTATATATGTTTTTATTGATTTACATGTTATATATGTTTTTATTGATTTGCATGTCACGTTAATGTTTTGTTAAATGAACGTTTTACTACGTTATGATTTTGTTAAAATAAAAACGACAGTCCTCTGCGAGCAATCGAGGAAACGTCACGTCCAGTCAAGTATCAATTCCGTGTCAACTCCTTACAATTTGTAAGCTGTGAATGAACTGTAATATTTGTTTCCACTAAGGATTATTGTAAAAAGAATAAAAATGGGAAGAAAAGGAAAAAAGAACAAATCCGAATGAAATGATATTAAATCTGTATAAAGAATCGAAATCCTACAAATCAGAAATATGGTGTAAGAAAGACGTTGCATAGTTTGTAATATTATAAAAATGAATTTTGGTGTTAATGAAAATTTGAAGATCGTTTAAGATGTGGTTGACAGTCTAAGTCATCGTAAAGAAAAGTTCGATAGTTATAACCTCTGAAATAGCATTGTTAAGCAGTGTCGCCAGATCCGAGGAATAACTCGAATTGAGGGGAATGCAATTACCCTCTCTCTGCCAGTACCGGATAGTCACGTGACATTCTGACACGTTTACGACAGAGACGAAACGCGTCACGTGACTACCGTCGTAGAAAGGCAAGGGTAGAGTGGGAGACAAATCTTAATCTGACGGCATTGCAGTAAAGAAAAATCCGATAGTCAGAAAAGAAATTAGTAGTAAAACAGTAGACTACTGAAATATGCTAAATATTCTTCATATGTCAAAAAAACAAAGGGAATTTGTGATAAATGGGATAAAGGGGATTTCGTAATAAAGGTATTGATTTTTGGAATAAAATTCTATTCTCAAACGCAAATTATTATCATATATTTAAGTAAAATTGCTAAATATTGGTGTGCAGGGAACGTAATACAGACACTAATGCAAACTTTACCATACCGGACTCAAAATTTGTGCCTTTCTGATATAAATTATGATGTATTTGGTATGTAATTTAGTAGATTTGTACCCTAGGGGGCTGCAATCGAAGTTTCAATCCTGTAGAATCAATGGTTGAGGTATTATGCTTGCTTAAAGTTGTTCATTACTCAGTGTTTTTGACAGATAAGGGTGCCGCCATATTGGTTTGTAGTGACGATCGCGCGCTGCTTACCGAACAGAACCGTTAGATGACAGCACAGGCGCACAGTAATATTGTTAACATAGAGAAAATATCTCAGAAAATGTTTGACAAGAAATATCGTGGAAAATATTCACAAAAACCTAACCCAGACCAGTTAAAACGCAACATCGTTGCCATGTCTTCCAAAATTCAAACAACAATCGCAATACCCGCTCTATATTATCAGCATTAACGCGTGCTGCCATCTAACGGTTATGCTGGGTAAGCGGCGCGCTAAACACTGAATAATATACAACTTTTAGCAAGCATAAGTCCTGAACCATTGATCCTACAGGATCAAAACTTCGACTGCAGCCGCCCAGGGTGCAAATCTACTGGATTACATACCAAATACATCATAATTTATACGAGAAAGGCACAAATTTTGAGTCCGGTGAAGTAAAGAGCAGCCCAGAGACTGATGTAAACACGTATTTGGAGATGTATGTCTTCATTTTGGGTAGGATCCGGTAGGAAAATTGTGTGCTAAATTTATTCACATACATTAGAGTATACTTTATTTTTATGATGAATTTTATTTAATATATCATGACAATAAAATTATTTTGGAAAGTATGGTTTCTTGTAGTACAGCCTTTTAAAAACTGCCTGTATTTGATTGGTAAATATTCTCATACCTATGTTAATAATTCAGTAATTATTTACCAAACTGATCTCATGAATTTCCATAAATAGAAAATTGCAATATGTATATTTTTTTTGCATATCTTATAGACTCTACGGTGTTACAAACTTTTACGTTCACGACATTGTCCATAAATCGTATTTAGATGTATTCGTTATCTGATTATGAAAACACTACAATTTTCTATATATACATATATTAATATTAATTCAGAAAGTTGTATGCTGAACATGTATGGGTAGAAAAATGTGTGCAAAATGACTCGATTTAAAATAATATTAATAGAATTCTTATCTTCAATGTTTTATCTCGGTACACGTAAATTTAGAACGAGTATACCGTAATAATTGATAATTCTAATATGAAAAATAATGTAATTATGTTTCAGATTTATTACCCGAGCAAATGTAGGCCTAGGACACCAATCAAAAATGCTATAAACTGTCGGTTACTGGATTTTCTTCAAAATAGCAATCAAATTGTAAGTACTTTTTAAATATAAAATCCTTACAAATCCTTAATTAAAATCCTTAAAAAAGTAGATAAAGGCTAATGAACTAAATATTGCAGTACGAAATGGAGACACTAGAGATAGAGTTCTCATACTTTTTATTGTATCTGGAATATGCAACGTGTATCAGGTTCCGCGTTTCGCGAAGAATATCGATTACTATGTCTTTCCACTTAGGGGTTGTCGAGGACGTAGACTTACAAAACGACAGAAATAGAACTTATCGATTTCTCCGTACAATAATTTCACAATTTTCATAAGAGATCTTATGACATCAACACGTATAGTCAAGAATAAAAATAAATTATTTTAAGAAAATATTTCTAAGGAAACTTGGAAAAGACTTCTAAAAGATATGTTTATCTAGAAAACTAATATACATACGTTTAATGCTGTTATAAAAAAACTTCAATTTTTTATTGCAATATACTATAGCCTGTTATGGTAACTATAGTGTAATTTTTATTAATATATAGAGATCGAATATTAATTCGAGTAACTCACAGTGCATATTAATTAACATAGACCTACAGAATGTACTTTTAAAATTTTCAATATAGGCACACATAAAAAAATTGTAGAATGGTACTTTTAGTATTTGTTCTACAATTCCGATCAATTGCTATTTTTGAGGAAATAATTTTCACATCCTGTAGTAAAGTAATTGCTCTAGCTTCCCAAAAAAGTTCAAATCGTATAGTACAATATTAAAAAAGTTATCGTCTTTTTTAGAGCGTCCGGATATTCATTCGAGTAACTCACAGTGCATATTAATTAACATAGACCTACAGAATGCACTATTAAAATTTTCAATATAGGCACACATAACAAAATTGTAAAATGGTACTTTTAGTATTTGTTCTACAATTCCGATCAATAGCTATTTTTGAGGAAATAATTTTCACATCCTTTAGTAAAGTAATTGCTCTAGCTTTCCAAAAAAGTTCAAATCGTATAGTGTACAATATTAAAAAAGTTATCGTCTTTTTTAGAGCGTCCGAATATTAATTCCAGTAACTCACAGTGCATATTAATTAACATAGACCTACAGAATGCACTATTAAAATTTTCAATATAGGCACACATAAAAAAATTGTAAAATGGTACTTTTAGTATTTGTTCTACAATTCCGATTCATTGCTATTTTTGGAAAAATGTCATCCTGTAGTAAAGTAATTGCTCTAGCTTCCCAAAAAAGTTCAAATCGTATAGTACAATATTAAAAAAATTATCGTCTTTTTTAAATGTTCCGAATATTAATTCGAGTAACTGTATACGTGGCAGAGTATTCGCCAAGGTATAGGTGAGAGCAATTACTGTTGAAATAGGAAACCGTGTAACGTCGACAGCATTGTCATAATTGCATTTTATTAACGTATTTACAGTTGATCACCTCCGGTGGTGATGCCAACAAGACTGCGGTTTCACGGACACCTGGTCCGTGCGTTTAAAACCGCATTTGGAGCGCTCGTTAACTGATCGGTGTCGAATATACGGTGAACGTAGACATCTGTAAAAAATCAGAACCTCAGGTTAATAGTAAACCATATCGAATAATAAAATTACAGTACTTATTTAACTATTATAAACCCGCTTCAAATTTTTACAGTTTATGTAAACTTATGTTTAAGTAAACTCCTAAAACATTAATACATTCAGTTGATAGCGTGTAATTACTAGACTGCGGATTTTATGCGCTTATGACGAAAATGAGCACGTGCAATTTAAAGCAGTGGACTAATTACGAAGATTTATAGACATCAGTGTTTTAATTTCAGCTTAATAAGACAATTAAAAGAAGAAAGACATTTCTATTTGGCTCCTGTGTCTTGCAATGAATGCAAACATTTTTTATTTTGCATAGAGATCCGCAGTCCAGTAATTAAATATTCTGAACATATACAGTGAACCACGAAAGTATTTGAACGTACTTTAAAACAGTATAACTTTTTTATAATTGTACCAAACGACCTGATGTTTTGTAAGCAATTAGAAACATTGGTTTTCTAAATGATCTGCAAAAAAGATTTTCCAAAAATTACAATTTACAAGGTTGCATGCGAAAATAAAAAAAGCATTTTTTAAACTTTTTTAAGAATTTAAAATGACAAATATCTCTTATTAGATGTTCTAAATTTCCAAATGTTATCCTTAGAAAGCGTTTTGTATGAATTTATGACAAAAATGAGTAGTTGTAATTTAAAATAGTATACACATTACAAGAATTTAAAAATACTGTTACAGTATGTGTACAAAGTATTCGTACACCTTTTAAAAACGAATATTTTTTTTTAAATTAGACCCAACAGTTAGAGGTTTTGTGAGACATTAGAATGATTAGATTACTAGCTAATGTGTACATAATTTTAGAAACAAATTGTTATTGGTTGCAATTTGCGAAGGAAAAATTAGTGGTCACGATTTTTAAATTTTTTATCTGTGCCTGTAATGAAAATTTAGAAAGTACCTCTGGTAGATCTAAGTAAATTATATATTGGGTTGGCAAGAAAGTAATTTCGATAGTTTAAGGCGAAATAAAAGCGAATTTCTTTATTCAAACGATGAACTTTATTCATTAAAATATTTTCTTAGTTATTCTTTTTTTGCAAAAGATCATCCAACAAAAGGGAAAATATCTTATTCATTAAAGTTCATTGTTTGTATAAAAATATTGGGTTTTATTTCACCTTAAAATACCGAAATTACTTTCTTGCCAACCCAATATATTCAGTGGGTGTCAAAAGTATTCGTACGCCCTTTAAAACAGAATAACTTTTTTATAAATGTACCAAACGACCTGATTTTTTCTAATCAATTAGAAGCATTGGTTTATGAAATGATATGCAAAAGGTTTCCCAAAAATTGCAATTGACAAGGTTGCCTGCAGAAATAAAGAAGGCATTTTTTAAAACTTTTTTATTTGGGCCCTTAATGCAAATTTGAAATATATGTTTTGTAGATCTATGTTAGTTATACACATGCTGAAAATTGCATCAAAATCGATTAACATACCCAAGAGCTACAAGTGGTTAAATGTGGTGAAAATCATAGTTTTTCGCGACTTTTCGTCAGTTTCTGCTCAAAATCCACAGATTCTTACATCTTTCGATGCGTGTCGTTTTTTCCTGCGACAACCGATTTCGATGAAATTTTCAGCATGTGTATAACTAACATACATCTACAAAAGACATATTTTAAATTTTCATTACGGGCTCTAATAAAACAGTTATAGAAGCTAAAAGAAGGTAATATTGTCAGTATTAACGCGTGCTCGTGTTGCCATCTAGCGGTTCTGCTCGGTAAGCAGCGCGCGATCGTCACGACAAACCAATATGGCGGCGCGCTTACTCGTCAAAAACACTGCAAATTGTTCAACTTTAAGCGACCATAACTTCTAAACCATTCATCCTACAGGATCGAAACCTCGATCTGCAGGTTCCCCGGGTACAAGTCTACTGGATTACATACCAAATACACAATAATTTATAGAAGAAAAGCAATAATTTTGCGTCCGGTAACGTAAAGAACAGCTCTCGAGTCACACTAGACAAAGGAGTGCGAATGAGGAGATTGAATGTCTCAAACTCGGGATATGATCGAAACAACTCTCTCGGATTAGTATTCATCGCATCAAAGTAAATTGCTAATATTCGTTATCGATAGGCAAAATTGGTGTTGAGCAATGTCATAACCGTGACAAAACTAATTAAACTTCCAGCGAAGTTCTCTGACCGTGTGACGCGTGCTATGTCGAGCAGAGCTCGTCATAGATTAAACTTGCATATGTATGTCTCGCCGAGCTCTCATGCAGAAAAACACACATTCACGCGCATAGCACTTCAATTACGGGGATTCGTAACAGATCGAAGACCCGCGGGGTCAGTGCACGAACCTATTTCTGCAACTTTAGTCGCTTTTATTGGCTAAATTCTATTATTTATTTACGGTCAAGCTTCCCTATAGGGCTTGAGAAAGCGGAGAGTCCATCGAAAGACTTCTATGGCTTCGGAGATACCGTTGATTACCTCGTTGATCTCTCTAACAGGTGAATGAATTTTGTGCGACGAAACGCTATAAATGTCGAGAGACTAGAAAGTCCAACAACTTGTTTCGTTATTAATTAACTATGTTCATTAAAATGATTTTAAACATTATTACTAGACTGCGGATCTTTATGCAATTATGATGAAATTGGTTGGGTGAAACATAAAACAGTAATAGATTATAGTAGTAATAGATTAGAAAAATTCAACAAAGTCATTAAGGGATGAAATCAATTTTTATTTTATTCCTATCTCCCACAATCAATGCAGAATATTTTTATTTTGCATAGAGATCCGCAGTCTAATTACGTTTTGGTTAGTTATAAATAGACAGTGGATTTTATGCATTTATAAGAAAAATGAACTGTTGAAATTTAACATAGTAAAAACGTTTAGAAGAAGTGAAAAATATTGTTTTATTATACACTTTGCCTTATCTAAATTCGAAGAATTTGCGAGCACAAGAATTTGTGTGCAGTTTCTCAAAATTCTTGTTCGTTGACAATGACTCCACCGTGACTGCGTCAGAGTAGCTCCCGCGTTTCTGTCTTGGTTATCTGGTCGCTGGTATTTGATTGCCGGTTGCCGCGTGCCGCAAGAATGCGGACTTGTAATGATAACGTTCATTTAAATTTCATGCATTAGCCCGAGCTATGTACGGTAGCGTTGTTCCGTTTTATCTCGGGTTGCCGTTTCGGTGTTGGTTGTCGAGTTATGTGGATGATTGAGATGTTTCGATAGCGATGAAAGAACGTTTTTGTACGACAATGATTATTTACGATACATTATGGACCGCGTTTTAGATAAGCGGCGTAAACTCTCACGAGTCCCTCTGTATTTCAGTTTCTGAAATACTTGCATTCTTATGTCTGCTGGGCGATTCTTTTCATAGCCGCACGAAGGAGTAAAACTTCAAGAAATAGCAAGAAATAAGCTGCGCATGTAAAATAACTTATATTCTGCAAAAATGAATTCTTATGGTAGTAAATAGACTGAGGATGTTCATGCAATTTTCAATTTTTGTAAGCAAATTTTAAGCACTACATATACAACCGGTGGTCAAAAAGTTTTCGATCGGAGACATTGATACGGATTTGACAGAAAACATTAATGTTTTAGAAGTATTATATATTATTTTATCGAGTTGAAACTGATGGGAAATTAAAAGGGGCTTATGAAAGAATGAAAAACAACAAAATAACATAAGCAACCATTTATTACAACAATGAAACGACAAAATGTAACAAACAAAACAAAATGTAACACGAAAAAAGTTGTAGATTAATAGAACTGCTGGGAGAAAGTTTCCGATTCGATTTACACTGTCCAACACCAAATTTGTCAAACAGTTACTGTTGAGTGATTATTATAGAGCTTTTTGCGATGATTCCGAATCTGCCCTAGGGCTATACAGAGTTGTGCTAATTCAATTACGTCATTTTTTTACATTGTATTCAAATTATATAGTAATTCAACTACGTCGTAACTGAATTACATCATTCAAACCTTTCAATTAATTCAATTACTAATTATTTTAATCAGATGTGTAATTGAAATACAATATAATTAAAATACAGCTCTCCAAATTATAGCCCAGAACTTTGAAGAAGTGCGATACATTTTTATATTTCTCTTTCATATACTTGTTTGCTGTCTATGCGGCGTATTTTCCATTCCTCGTCTTCCTAATTCGTTATTAATGTAATTTAATTACAAAGTATTTTATAATTGTACTCCAATTGCAATTACGAATTACATTGTAATTTAATTGAATGAAGATCTGATAAATTACAATGTAAGTCAATTACTTTGAAATTATAATTCCTGGAGTAATTCGATTGTAATTCTGCACAATTCTGGGGCTACAGCCCATTTTATTATATTGTATTTCAATTGCACATCTGATTAAAATAATAAGTAACTGAATTAATTGAAAGGTGTGAGTTATATAATTCAGTTACGACGTAGTTGAATTAGTATATAATTGAAATACAATGCAATTCAGTTACGTAATTCAATTACAATGTAATTTACATTGATCATAACATTTTCATAATTTATGTTAAGATTTCATTAAGTAACCAATTACATCTGCAGAATTACGATGTAATTCAATTACTTCGAAATTATAATTCCTGGAGTAATTCAATTGTAATTCTGCACAATTCTGGGGCTACAGCCCATTTCATTATATTGTATTTCAATCACACTTTTGATTAAAATAATTAGTAATTGAATTAATTGTAAGGTTTGAATTATATAATTCAGTTACGACTTAGTTGAATTAGTATATAATTGAAGTACAATGCAATTCAATTACGTAATTCAATTATAATGTAATAATTAATGTAATTAGCATAACTCTGTACACAATCAACTTTGTTTTTCATGAAAGAAATGAAAAACATTTTCATAATTTATGTAATGATTTCATTAAGTAACCAATTACATCTGCAGAATTACAATGTAATTCAATTACTTTGAAATTGTAATTCCTGGAGTAATTCAATTGTAATTCTGCACAATTCTGGGGCTACTGCCCATTTTATTATATTGTATTTCAATCACACTTTTGATTAAAATAATTAGTAATTGAATTAATTGTAAGGTTTGAATTATATAATTCAGTTACGACGTAGTTGAATTAGTATATAATTGAAATACAATGTAATTCAATTACGTAATTGAATTAGCATAACCCTGTACACAATCAACTTTGCTTTTCATGGAAGAAATGAAAAACATTTTCATAATTTATGTAATGATTTCATTAAGTAACCAATTACATCTGCAGAATTATCACTGCCGACTGTGAGACTCAGTCTTCTCGACAAATTAGGCTTGCTCAGATAGGAGATTCTGCTGATAGAGTAAACTCCATTTGTGAGCTTTATTTGATGAACATCCTGCGAGGGTAGACAGAGCTCTCCTTCAAACAGAATCGATGGTGCCCCATGCCCGCGCAGCAAGAAGTCCGCTTGACCATCTAATTACAGTCGGCTCTTTAGGGATTAAGTTTGCGTTTAAGTTTTTCATGTTGCCTTGGGTCGGCCCGTTCCTTTCGCGTCGAACAGCTCTGTGATTTTCAAGCGATTAAGTGGCCGACGCGATTAGAGTCGACTGAATTAGCCTCAGCGATTTCGAGGCGATACTGAAAAAGCAACCTCCAAACAGATCGATCTTCTACAGACGATCGAACGATCGCGTGCATCCGGTGCATCATTGAAACAAATATTTTTTCGTTTTACTCCTTGCTTTGGTCCGTAACGATCCACATTGGCTAACAAGGGAACCTATTCAGTTGATACAGGTCGATTGTGATGAAACTTATGCGAGATATAGTTCTTCGAAAAATATTTGACACGTGTTTCTTTTTATCGGCAACCATCCACTTTGTAGGGGTGAAAGCAGCCCTCAAAGTTTGGGGGTCAGAAATATATTTTTTGATATCTCGAAAACCAGAGGTCGAAAAAAATTGAATTTTTTTTTAAATTGTGTGTTTTTAATGGGAAATGTAGTCGTGCAATAAAATTTTACCAAATATCTTTTGTTTAAACAATATATTAAAAATTAGATGTTATTTTGCAGTTTCTCCTATTTATTGTTAGTTTATTTTAATGTAAACTCGGATGTGTGATCTTTGATCCAAAATAGGGGATACGTGTTTTAGGATTTTTCTTTTTTTTGTCATTTAACAATTATTATGCATAATGAATGATAGTCTTGCACCTGGCGTGCGGATGAAGGAATTCTGACTTGATATAATTAATCTATATGTTTGAATTGACTAGTATGCTAACCTTTAATTTTCTCGAAACAGCAAAAATGGATTTGCACCACTTTCAAAATAAACGGTCCAAATATCTCTAATAAATATTTGCATATTTTTGTGCATGTTTGCATATTTTATGTGAATGTTTGCATATGCTTTTAGCATACTTTACGTGCATAAAGATCTGCAGTGTAATACTGACAAACAATATATTTCTGAAGAAATTGTATTGTATAATGATTAATTTATTGCATTTAAAGTATTACACAATCCGCAATAACACATACAATTCTCAGAACTATTCAACAGCGGAACCCTTTTTTAAAACTTACTGTGTTCTTATTTGATTTTTTACGCTTTTCTATTAAATATGGCCGGGTGCTTTTTTCTTTCGCACAGTGGTGTACCTATTGAAATATTTTCACGCTGCCCCCTAAAATTGTTTCGTTCAGTAAGAAAATAATTCTTGCAAAAGATGAAGTTTATCGGATAAGAGGAAAACGTGACACGTTCACATTAATTTCATGTATGAAAGAAAGGCTTTTGGTTATAACCAAACGTCCTTGTACAAAAATATTTGGAATAATAGTATGTACCACACTGTAATATTTTCAATATAAGAATTAACTAATGCTCGTATTTTTCTAAATATATGTGTTACATTTTACTAGTTTATTGAAAGTACCAATTCTTTTAATTCTGCATGAATTGCAAGACGCAAGAACTGAATATAAATCTATATTCTTCATTAATAATTTTAATGTGGTGGAAATTATATATTAATACTCTTAAAGTCTTTTAATATTTTCACTGTTTTAAATTACACGTGCTCGCTTTTGTTATAAATGCATAAAATCCGTAGTCTACTGATTACAAAGAATAAATATTATGCAAATAGTGGCTCTAGTAAGAATATCGCCATACACATACCGAAACGTGCAGTATGTATAGATGAGCATTGCTTTACCAAATGATGTGAGAAAAGGATTTTGGAAAAATAGCAATCGGTAGGAATTGCCTGACAATGAGAAAATTAAAATGGCACTTTTCAAGTATGAAATGAAGGCTTTTGATTATAACTAAACGTCCTTGTACAAAAATATTTGTGATAATAGTATGTACCACATTGTAATGTTTTCAATATAAGAGAATTAACTAATGCTCGTATTTTTCTAAATATATGTTACATTTTACTATTTTATTGAAAGTACCAATTCTTTTAGTTGTGTTCTTATATTAATTTAAAAGGTGGAAAAATTAACGTTCGACATAAATATGTATGCGGTGAATATTACACATCATACATACATTACTGTTCATTTGAATAGCCTCGAATACTCCAAATAACAAATGAATGACGTCGAGATAGAATTCGATTATCTTTCCGTAAATCATGCTAGTAGTAGCAAAATCTGTCTGGTCCATCCAGATTGAATTTTTTCTCATGTGAGAAAATTATATTGTGCCATTGTTGAGTCAAACTCATATGCGTTCTGACAAATTGGAGTCGGGCTTCGATATGCCTTCTCGTTAACGCAGGTTCCCTTTGAATTTTCTTGGGTTTTATGTATGGAACACTTTGTTTCACACGTCTAATAGTTGAAACTGACGCTTTTGTTCCAACTTCCTGTTTGACCTTCTTAAGGGAAGCTGCTGCATTCAGTTATAAAATTCAAATTCATATTATAAACGAATTTAACTAATAAGCAAGAAATTTTCCCACAATTCCTTTCTTTGATTTAAACTTATATATATTTTCACCCGAGGCTAATCAAGTGAACAGCGCTCTACATCAAATTTTCAATCTGAAACTGACATGTTTTCTGTATGCAATGAAACAGGCCAATTAATGTGAAATAATCTTAATTCGTACAAAGTAAATTTCTGCTTGAATGCAAGGGGTTATAACATTTTTGGAAGTATTCAATATTTATCCTAAATTTTAAGTGTACTCTTCACATTTAGCGTGAAACATTTTTTCAATTGATCTGAAATTTTGTATATATTTTTTCATGAAACAGAACAAGTTCAGGGGGCGGCATGTTCGAAATTTCATAGTTGAAATTTAAGTTGCACCCTAGAGTACATTAATTGTTATATAAGGTGTCGCAGAATTGTTGCTGCAAGTTGTTCACCTTAAAGTTTAAAGAAAACGTTCGGGTCTAAATAAAATTGAATGAACATGTTAAAGAACTAAATCCATCCATCCGATTCGATCTGTTTTATAAAGTTCGTATGCATCATGTTGAAATATATCATGCAACATTACTTGTGAGTCAGATTAAATAAATGCAACAGGAGTTGCAACAGAAGCACATACTCGATTAAAACAGAACACGCATTCATAATCGTAAGAATTGTATTGCAAAATCACTGACAATTCTTATTCCTACACATTTATCTAAATGATTCTATTCGCTAACAATAAGACAATGCAACTGCAGAATGCTAAATGGCACTTGCTTAAAGTCACTACACAATGTATTTACACGAAGAAAGTAGGCGAATGCGAATAAAATTCAGTTCATAAAATACCAATTTCCTATTCAAACTTTAAATTACCTTACTTGGGTTTTTCATTTCTTATTTGATCATTTATTTTTTCTTTGTATTTGTGAATTCTTTCCTAAACTCGTGAATGCAGTTGATATTGTCAATTTATTTCAATTACAAAATTAGTAGATTGCTGAAAAAAATTCTATACTCACGTGGTGAACTATGTAGATACCAGAGTTGGGCAAATTTTTATTTAAATAATAAATAAACGTATGATTGTAATTGCAAATAATAACTAAACTTTCTATTGAAATAAAAGTAATTTAAATAATGCCAAAAGTGATCTATTTATTATTTCTTATTTGCAAATGAAAGATTATTTCTTATTTGGATTCAGGTGGAAATCAAATAAATAGTTTGGTTTTCTCTTATTTCTTGTATTTTATACATACAATGAATACGTGGCGAAATTAACATCGTTATTATCTGTAATTTACATAAATACAACTATATTTTGTATTGCATTTGTAAATAACAATTAACTTTATTATATTAAAGAATTTATTTAGACTTGCTCAAACAATAAATAATAATTTTTGCTTTTTACTTGAATATCCAAATAACAAATAACTTGTTATTTAAATTTTTAATCAAATAATTATGTATTTAAATATTGCTCAACACTGGTAGATACAAACAATAAAGAAGCAGAATATTTACAGGTAATTAAACGCTACAGAAAACGAAGATCCTCATCCCCCATTTAATTACCATAAATTGGAATGGGACATAAAACTGCTGCACATTAACAGCGAACAATCTTGACCACCAACGCAATCATTTTAAAATGCGTCATAATAACTAGGTAAGAGTCGATTATGTGAACAAACGATTGGAAGTTGTTCTTGATTGGAAGATTATTCAAAGAATTTTATTGCCACACGCCCGTCGGACTCCAGAAAAAAAAAACCTTAAGTCATTACTTTCGTCATCCATTACACTGAAGGTTCAAGTTCCCTCAATTCGAGAACAGAACACTGGAAACCAGCGGTGTAATCCAGGGGAAAGGAAAATCATCGTGTTGCAATGCGAATTCGATTCACGGTCGAACAACTTGTCGGTAAAAGCAACGAAATTCCTGTGAGATTTTTATTACGGAGTCTGAGCTGGCAAAGTGAGGCGAAGGTATTCTTTAAATAAGAATTTTAAACGTGCTATATATTTCCTTTGAAGAATTTTTCATTTGCGAAACTCTAATGCAAGAGTACCTGCTCCTGGAATTGAATTAACCAAAAAATTCAATAGCATAAATATTGAAACACTGTTGAACTAACGAAAAACATTGCGGAGTCTGAACTGGCAAAGTGAGGCAATGCTATTCTTTAAATAAGAATTTTAAACGTGCTATATATGTCCTTTGAAGAATTTTTCATTTGCGAAACTCTAACGCAAGAGAATACCTGCTCCTGGAATTGAATTAACCAAAACATTCAGTATCATATTATAAATATTGAAACACTGTTGTATTAATGAAATACATTGCGGTGTATGAACTGGCAAAGTGAGGCAATGCTATTCTTTAAATAAGAATTTTAAACGTGCTACATATTTCCTTTGAAGAATTTCTCATTTGCGAAACTCTAACGCAAGAGAATACCTGCTCCTGGAATTGAATTAACCAAAAAATTCAGTATCATATTATAAATATTGAAACACTGTTGTATTAATGAAATACATTGCGGTGTATGATCTGGCAAAATGAGGCAATGCTATTCTTTAAATACGAATTTTAAACGTGCTATATATTTCCTTTGAAGAATTTTTCATTTGCGAAACTCTAACGCAGGAGAATACCTGCTCCTGGAATTGAATTAACCAAAACATTCAATATCATAAATATTGAAACACTGTTGTACGAACGAAATACATTGCGGTGTATGAACTGGCAAAGTGAGGCAATGCTATTCTTTAAATAAGAATTTTAAACATGCTATATACTTCCTTTGAAGAATTTTTCATTTGCGAAACTCTAATGCTAGTGAATGCCTGGTCCTGGAATTGAATTAACCAAAACATTCAATATTATAAATATTGTAACACTGTTGTACTAACGAAATACATTGCGGTGTATGAACTGGCAAAGTGAGGCAATGCTATCCTTTAAGTAAGAATTTTAAACGTGCTATATATTTCCTTTGAAGAATTTCTCATTTGCGAAACTCTAACGCAAGAGAATACCTGCTCCTGGAATTGAATTAACCAAAACATTCAACATCATAAATATTGATACACTGATGTACTAACGAAAAACATTTTAAACCTTTCTTAATTTTTTCTTAATTTTAGATGTTTTAAAAGGCTGATAATTCGATCTATTATGTTACATGTACACGAATAGTTTTGTTTCAATTAAAAAATGCATCTTCACTGTTCATGCACTAGTTACTCTGGTCTCCACCATTTTTTTTCTAATTCTAATTAACCAGGAGATGTAACTTAGCACAATTAAGTGACTCATTCTGTGTGGCTTGGTGAGTCAGGCTGAAAAACCATATTTTAAAACTGTGAAACGAAACAATGCAAGTAACATTTTAAAAATTTTGCAACAATGAATAAATTATATATTAAATAAAGAACATCTGCAGCTTAAAAAGAAACAATTGTTTCTTTCGGAACAAATTAATTTTCAGCATTCTGCTTTATGGACATCATTATTAACAAATGACATTTGCTATAATCTTTTCATAATAACTAGGCTGAGAATGTTTATGCATTTTCCAATATTTGTAGACAAATTTTAAGAAAGTGGAATGAAATAATATCTTATTTTTAATGGGAACAGCCTTTGTAGATCAAAAACAAATAAAAATTGTACAAAATTCTATCGAATTTTATATTCTAGCCTTTTTTGAACATTTTCGTAAGCCATGAATGCATAAAAATCCGCAGTGTAATAATAACTAACCTTTTTTTTTCTTCAAATTAATAGAATGCACATAATAAAAAATAGAATAAATAATTCACACTAAGGTTATACATATATTTAAATTGTACTCATAAGTTGCGTATTTCTCTTGACATAATCTATTCTTGCAGTTATACATTTTTTCATCGCACTACTAGCTTTTTAGGGTAATAGCACAGAATTCTTTATGTTAAAGTCTGAGCTGGCTTTGGATATTTACTTTCACTTCTTCAGTGCAGATCATCCCGCAAGTTGCACATAACACGTGTCCGATCATTTTTGAATTCAACTCTATAATTTACACAATTTCTACGTTCAACTCTATGAAATTACAGTTCTCTTGGATTTTTACTTCCAGCATCCGGGATACTTATCACTGAACGTAGTTTTTCGAAACTAAACTTTAGGAGACGTCTCCGTGTCATTGAATAGGCAATAGAGATTATAACATATCCTAAGATTAACTATCCTAAGATTAACAACCTTATTATTAACCCCTTGCACTCCTTTGTCGAGTTTGACTCGACATCAGAGAAAGAAAAATATAAATGAAACTGGTTCTTAGATGTGTTTGGTTCTTCCTTTATTTATTTAAATGTCTTATTTTTTTAATTAAAACAAATATAACTTCCACAAATATAAATTACAATTCGTTTTTTCGAAATTAGTGAATTTTGACCACGGATATCTCGGAAACTATGCGAGATAGCGAAAAACTGAATGGAATCAATCTTGTGGCACATGTTGTCGGCTTTAATTTTGTATAGAGTGGTCTTATCGTTAGAATGCATAGTTTCCGAGATATAAGCGAAAAACCGAAAAAGGGGGCCTCCTACGTGCTTCCTACGTTTACCTCCTAACTAATCGGAACAAACTCCCAAAATCAAAAAATGTGTTCCTTCAATTTTCCTCTACATCCCCCTTTTAAGCATTCGTTGACTGGACTAGTAACTGTATTCCCCTAAATTCGAGTCAATTCCCTGATCTGGTCCATAGTAATTTTCATTTGAAGATTAAAATCACCCTGTATAAACGATTTATTTATTACTAGACTCCGTCTGTTTAGATATAAGGTTTGTACATCAATTGCAAGACGCAGGAGCTGAATATAAATCTCTATTCTTCATTAATAATTTTAACGTGGTGGAAATTATATATTAATACTCTTAAAGTCTTTTAATATTTTCACTGTTTTAAATTACACGTGCTCGCTTTTGTTATAAATGCATAAAATCCGGAGTCTACGGATTACAAAGAATAAATATTATGCAAATAGTGGCTCTAATAAGAATATCGCCATACACATACCGAAACGTACAGTATGTAATGATGAAAATTATAGTTGCATCAGGCGTTAGACGAGGGTTATTTATTGTTAGTTTATTTTAACCTAAACTCGGATGTGTGATCTTGGATCCAAAATAGGGTATACGTTTAAAGGATTTATCTTTCTTTTTGCTATTTAACAATAATTCTGCATAATGAAAGATAGTCTTGCACCTGGCGTGCGGATGAAGGAATTCTGATTTGATGTAATTAATCTATATTTTTGAATTGACTAGTATGCTAACCTTTAATTTTCTTGAAATAACAAAAAATGGTCTTGCAGCACTTTCAAAATAAACGGTTCAAATATCTCTTATAACTATTTGCATATGTTTGTGCATATTTGTATATTTTATGTGAATGTTTGCATAAACTTTTTGCATATTTTACGTGCATAAAGATCTGCAGTATAATACTAACAAACAATATCTTTATGTAGAAATGGTGAATTTAAAGTATTAGACAATTCGCAATAACACATATTCTCAGAACTATTCAACAGCGGAACCCTTTTTCAAAACTTACTGTGGTCTTATTTGATTTTTTACGCTTTTCTATTAAATATGGCCGGGTGCTTCTTTCTTTTGCACAGTAGTGTACCTACTGAAATGTTTTCACGCTGCCCCCTAAAATTGTTTCGTTCAATAAGAAAATAATTCTTGCAAAAGATGAAGTGTATCGGATAAGAGGAAAACGTGACACGTTCACATTAAAGTTCCGATAAATATGGATTTCTACATGAAATTTCATGTATGAAAGAAAGGCTTTTGATTATAACTAAACGTTCTCCATGTACAAAAATATTTGTGATAATATTACTACATTATAAATTTTTCAATATAAGAATTAACTAATGCTCATATTTTTCTAAATATATGTGATACATTTTACTATTTTATTGAAAGTACCGATTCTTTTAATTGTGGATGAATTGCAAGACGCAAGAACTGAATATAAATCTATATTCTTCATTAATAATTTTAATGTGGTGGAAATTATATATTAATAGTCTTAGTCTTTTAATATTTTCACTGTTTTAAATTACACGTGCTCGCTTTTGTTATAAATGCATAAAACCCGGATTCTACGGATTACAAAGAATAAATATTATGTAAATAGTGGCTCTAATAAGAATATCGCCATATACATACCGAAACGTACAGTATGTAATGATGAAAATTATAGTCGCATC
>CM052201.1:2777565-2793062 GCA_028455805.1 Lasioglossum figueresi
CTGGGATAGTAAGCGCGCTAGATTTATCTTTTATCTAGCGATTGCGACTATGGAGAGGTCCCCAATATGCATAAGCGAGACGCAATTTTGTTAATACTGGACCCTTGCAATTCTCGTGTACGTACATGATTCTAGCGGTGTATGGTGTACCACACAACTCATCAATTCGTCAAGGCCAAATTTCTTCCTACTTCCTTAAACGAAAAAACAGAACTTTTTAGGGAGATAGCGCCCTAGATCGATCTTTTATCTAGCATTCTTGACTACTGAAGAACCCCGTGTTCTTTGTATTATCAAGAAATGAGAACGCGAATCCTGGAAACGGGCAGACCGGCCAGATTCCGGCCCAGGGCCTGCACAACGGTCCGGGCAAAATCGAGCACGCGTGTTTACTGGGTATTTGTTGGCGGCATATGGTTCCTTTCAAATTTTCTCTCTTCTCGACGAGTAGAAGGTGTTGATGTAAAAGCGAATCTCAACAACAATTTTCTTCGTTATAAAGAATTTTGTAGATTCGCCCCTAAGACGGATGACCATTACTTTTGATTACAAACGGCGTAATGCCTACCTAAATAAATGCCGCTTCCGGTGCTTCCGACTCTTGGATTGTTGTACCCGGCCGCCAGCATATTCACGTCCTCGCCGTAGGACCATCCGTATTGCGTTTGAACGGCTGAAAGAGAACTTGAGCTCGAATATTCTGTCGCGGTTTACGGGGCCGAAGAAGTTACCTGTAAGAAACGGTGCCTCGGAGAACCAGGCGGCGCTGTACACGATGTCCGTAACTCCCAGCTGCCTCGTCAGATTCAGCGCCGGCACCGGAAATAGTATGTCGAAACATATGAACGTGCCAAACTTTACGCCAAAATCAGTGTCGAAAGTGACGATTTCCGGCGGCTTGACCACGTCGAAATTCTTCTCGCCGTAGAGATTAACCTTGCGGTACCTGCGTGTAACCGAAATCAGTCACGCTTAGCCGCTCTTTATCCCTTTTAGCCTTAACTGGGTTCAAACTTCGAATCGTATGACTTGCACCTACTTCGGTAATACGGACCGTATATTTAATTGCTTTAATCGATCAAGGAGCCGAGCAGCGAGCACAAACGCGTACACAATATGTATCGGACATATTATTATGTACGTATTGCTCAAGTTTTGCAAGTTATAGGAAAAGTTGTTTCTGAATTAAGCCTATATCAGAGAGAAAGAGAGAGAGAGAGAGAGAGAATGTTACCTGGCTATTATTTTTCCTTTTCGGTCGAATGCTACGTTCGTGTTGTGGTATATCGTACGGTTGTCGGTGCATTCCACGGCGTGCGCATTAGGGCAACCTTTTTCGGCGATGTTTGCTACCAGGTAAATGCTGTTTGTCCGCGCCGCGCACGATAGCTGCTTTAATGTCTGCGCAAACATCGACAAACGTCTTCAGACAAGTTTGGAATACTTACACGCTGCTCGAGAAAAGCTTCCCGAAAACTGACTTACTTGGCTGACATCGTTCCGATTCCCCGTGCACGGAACGTACTCTTCCTTGGGGGAAGGTATAACTGTCGTCCACGGATCCATCTCGGATTTCGACGGTATGTTGAGCGACGTTAATCCGTCCTCCGGAAACACTATAATGTCAGCGTCCTGAAAAACGCAAACGCGTGCACGCGAATACAAAATGCGGAATACGAAATCACCGAGCGAAGGCTCACCTGTTGTTTCGCCTGCTTCGCGAAATCGGCATAGCTGTTCACGTTTTTCTCCAGAGTCGCCGTGCCGTTCTTACTGTTGACGTACGGCGCGAATTCTACCACAGCCCCGACATAATAATCCTTCCGGTCCAGCTCCGGCACCTGCGAATTGTGAGCAATGGATGCGTGTCGGCTCGATTTCGAATTCCTAGGCGAGTTGCAACTTGCTTTTACCTGTTGCGAAAACTGCACCAGAGTCAGCAACAACAATAGTCCCAAAGGACCCACGGCGACACGCATGGTTGCTCTATGCTCGTTCTACCCTCTGCTACTCGCTACGAAATCGCTGTATGCTCGTTTTCTTCGCTCGCTGGAACAATACGTCGATCTAAACTGACCGAACGCGCCACAGCTTCTGGAGCGATTTAACAGAGGACACAGAGTAAAAAGAGTTCCCGATTACGGAGAAGTTGACGCGGTTCTAAGTAGAGACCTCAGGCGTGCCTTAGATAAATGAAGATACGGACGACGAGGCCGACGAACAATGACAACGCTCGCTCGCGACGGGACTCCCCGTAAAACTCCGTGCCGAAGTTCCCCGAGAGCAGCTGAATCTTTTCGCCGCGCGAGAACGTATCGCGGAATAAAAATCGTTTGTTATCGTCGCTATCGGATATATCTGTCACGTCGCGTGACGTGATATGGCTGGTTTTTTCCGAACAGTGCGGTCAAGCGAGACTTTGGAATCGAGTCGAAAGTCAAGAGTCTCGAGTCTCTTCCTTATCATAGATAGAGATATCCCTGTGCTCGAAAGACACTCATAGATCGAAATTAATTTGTCGTACGAGTAAGGTGAACGGCAAGTTCCACAGACAGTTTCAAAGACATGTCGTATTCATTTGTGCCCACAAACAATTGCCACAAACATTGGAAACTTTCATCCTCAGCCTCGGGATCCCACCGATGCCACAGCCCACACCACGCACCGCTGCTTCCGCTAGGCCTAAGGCCTCCTCCATGTCTCCCGCTCGGCGACAACTAACGTGTCATCTGCGTGGCAGATGACGTTGACGCCAAGGGGAAGAGGGGCCCGCAGCACCGCGCCATACGCAAGGTCCCACAGAAACGGCCCAAGGACCGACCCCTGCGGGACACCGCTCAGGTAGTCCCGAATTACCGCCCGGAGGTAGGGAACACCTGGAAATAGTCCAGGGCCCCCACTACCTCGTTCGTGGGCAGGGTGTTGAAGGCGTTCGTGATGTCTAAGCTCACTGCAAACAACACTCTGCCTCGAACGACAGTCTCGGTCCGAAGGGTGGCGAGACGATCGATCGCGTCGATCGTCGAGCGCCCTCTGCGGAAGCCATGCTAGCTGTCGCTCAAATCGGGACCACCACGGGACAGGTACTCGACGAGGCGGTCTGCGAGGATCTTCTCAAAGATCTTTCCCGCCTCGTCGAGGAGACACAGGGGACGGTACGCGAGGATCTTCTCAAAGATCTTTCCCGCCTCGTCGAGGAGACACAGAGGACGGTACGCGGAGGGAGAGTCTGCGGGGCTTCCATCCTTTCGGAGGAGGACCAGCCTGGCGATTTTCCACTCTTTAGGGAAGGTCCCCCGGCTCGAACAAGCATTTAACACCTTGATAAGAGCCGAGGCGAGGACGTCCAATACCAAGACAAACACTCCTCCGGGAACCCCGTCAGGACCGGGGACATTATTGCTCTCGTCCCGGATTCGCCGGACGGCCTGGGATAGCTCATACATTGTGACCCCGACTTCGCCGGTCCATGTGAACAGGACCGCAGGGGACGGGTCTCCACTCATCCTCTCCGAGGAGGAGAAAAGTGTGGATATGACCCGCGCCAGGAACTCGGGATCTAATTCCTCCGTAACGGGGAGCGCCCATGGGCGGAGCTTCCCAAAAAAGCACCGCCCTATACAGACGCCCCCATGGGATCTCATGGAGGATACCCAGGAGCTCATTCCAGGCTTTGGCCTTAGCAGCGGCAATTGCATGATGTAGAGCCATTGTGGCCGCCCTGTACTTGGAGTACGGGCGCGGACACAGGGCACCTCTTATGTTCGCTATTTCTCCCGACCACCAGTACACTGACCACTTCGGGGGGTGCCTACCGGCCCGGGGCATCGACACGTCACATAGTGACTCAATGATGCCCTGGAACCATGACACCCCGTCGTCAGCCCCGCTCTCCCTAGCCTCCGGCCAGGAATAGGCAAGAGCTGCGGCTCTCAGGACGTCCTCGTCCAGTCGGATGCTGTCAGTCCGTGGGGGCACGTCCGCCGGCAAAGTGGCCTCCACCTTTATGGAGACATGGAGGTGGTCAGACAGAGATTCCCACTCTGTAGCCACCCGCCAAGAGGACACACGGTGTACGGCTGCGGGGGTTGCCCATGTCAAATCGACAATGGACCACCCATTCCACCGCACGCACGTGGCAGCGGACCCCGGTTCGCCAACCGGAGCTCCATGCCCCTAGCCCAATCTACGAGGGCCTCGCCGAGAGGGGTGGTCCTGGGGTTTCTCTACATCAGGCGTGGGCGCTGTTGGCTCGCGGAACACATGTTGTTGCTTCTCCTCGTCACTTGGTCGGCAAGACAGTCCCCACCACGGCCACTCCGATTCTTCCCTTAGCGAGCTTAGCGGCCTAGCTTTAGCCTTAGCACGAGCCCCCCATCGGCAGGTAAGCATCCTTAGCGGCTAAGGGAAGAATCGGAGTGGCCGTGGTGAGGACTGACTTGCCGACCAAGTGAAGAGGAGAAGCAACAACATGTGTTCCGCGAGCCAACCGCGCCCATGCCTGCTCTACATGGTTGACTTCGCATTGAAGTCCCCCAGGACCAACATTTGACCGGCTATATGGGGTGTAATACACGCCTCAAGCCGGTCCAGAAACCCCTCGAACTCGGCGAGGCCACGATTGGGCGAGATGTAACTATTTAATTAAAACCATTCCCCTGCCTCGCTCGACAACGAAGCTGGGGGGCGGGGACTCATCGCCTAATCGGTGCCATATTGCCACGGAACCCTCGATGTCCCCTACCCAAGGGGCGGGAGGCAATCGGGGGCTTCATAGGGCTTCGTGACAACGGCTAGCCTGACCTGACGATCAGCCAGATCCTGGACCTGGGCCAACAGGTCTTGTCTTTCAGGTTCGATAACGTGACCGGGAACGTCCGGGGCATTATTATATCGTTGACGTTCCCGGCTTTGCCGCCTCCGGTTGGGCTGATTGTGAAGGTGAAACATCGACCTCCATGTCCCTATTCTCAGAAGGTGGGGAAGGGGTTACGGGTTCAGTACAACTCCCTCCACCGCCGGTCCACGTAGGGCCCCTCTCCCTTAGCTTTCCGGCTCGTCTTCGGTGGCGTGGAGCACGCGCTGCTCGTCCTGCTAAGGACATCAGTGTATTAATTTCAGCTTAATTAGGTAATCAAAAGAAGAAGGAAAGTTTTATTCCGCTCCTGTGTCTGCAATCAATGCGAACAATGTTTTATTTTGCATAATGATCCGCAGTCTACTGATTACATATAAAATTCGTACTACCCCTATCGCAAACATATACAAGCAGCAGTAGTTTCTGGATAATATCGAACAAATAATATAGAAGATATGCTTGGATTTATAAATATTCACAGAACTGTAGCAGAATTCGAATGATTACCTATCCGTAAGGAAACCGAGATCCCGATGAACCCCCTTCGACCCTCCTTCACATCATGCTTAAGCTTGATCCCATGAAAAATTAACTTCACAATAGGTTTACTATGAAAAATTGTTCATTACTGTAAAAATCATAATACTTCTAATATTAATTTGAACTTATGTGCATATATTGGAACAGTTTGACGAAAAACCCTCTAAAGATTGTAAACAAGGACCTTTCTCGCTACTACCTGATCAGTCACCGATCCCTATATATACCGTCCTCAACTGCCGATTACACCGCCTAAGGCAGAGCCCGCTAAGTAGCCTTACTGACGAGTCCTCTAGCGGGTCTAGGACGAAACGCTCCCTTTCCTTTTCCTCCTTCTCTTACTCCCACATAATAACGTCGCCAAAACACTATCTCTTGTCACCAGTTGTAATATTGTAGCGGCCAGCTGCATAAAATACAGTTAACGTTTGCTGTGCAAGTGCTGGAGAGGTTTTAGGACACGTCCAACAATAGAAGCTATTTTTGAAGAAACTGTCGGGCAATGCCATGAAGACATCTATTATGGTTGCCATTAGATTCTTGATTAGCGACAGTGTCAATAGCCCTCGCGAAAAGTCATAATTCCCCGAATTTCTAAGAAGCCCAAGTCGACGGTACGGGAATCCCGCGAAGGCGCAAAGGACCTGCTACCCGAATGTGCACGCGGCACGTTGAGGGTTGTTGGACCTCGTGGAAATTCCGCTGCAAGGCCAAACTCGTGCCACGTCACTCTCGTGAATTTTCCCTCCCTGGGAAACGTTCACGAGGGCGGGGGTCAAATGAACTGGAGTCTGAAGAGGAGTCTTTTCCTAGCCAGCGACGTAGACGGTACTCTGATAAATAAAGCATATTAAGTCGATACTCAGAAACTTCTTTACCGAACACAATCAAACACCTGCAATATAAATCAAAATTGCGTGCTGTGAAAAATGATTAGGATTTCGGATAGAACACGCAACCGCATAAATATTAACAAACGCCACTGTGAAAGAAAAATAGGCGACGCTTCGCAGGATATCTGTTAATCGGGAACGATCGCCTTGGTTTCGTTAAAAGAGTTGCTTCCTGAACGGCAATTTCGTTGATAAAATCAGGCCACTTTCACTGCAAAACGGTTAATTTACGAGCAAAACCGGAGCGCAACGTTCTCCGGCGTGGTGTGGTTGTGGCGCGGCGAGGAGAATGGCGCGGCCCGACGAAGAACGTGCAAGAAGGCGAAGCAAACAGCAAGCCGAAGAAGACAAGGAGAGGTCGGCGTTCGCTTTCTTCTCGCTCATCGAGCTAATTGACCGGATCGAAAGATGAACGTCACGAGCGTTCCAGCGACTGAGGACGGTCCTCCCTTGGTGTTTGGTGCTTGGTGCTTGGTGCGTGGTACTAAACGGAGCAAATGTTGAGCTGTGTGAAACGGAAACGAGCGAAGAAAAGAACGGAAGGGAAGAAGAAGTGGCTGGTATGCGTGGGATGGTGGCAGAAGTGGTGCATTCACACCGAGAACCGTATTTGGTTTCCTCTTTTTTCCTCTCGGCCCTTTCGCAAGTGCAATGCGGGCGGTATCAAATATTAAATGATTTAATCAGGGCTCGAAATAAACAGGCACCTTACCCTTTTTATTAAAAAATTCTGTTCGAACTTATACGTTTCGTTCAATAAAATATCTGTTGTTTTACGAATAGACTTGTTACCTCTTGCAAACTTTTCCAAGAAATATTTTGGAATATTATAAGTTCCATGGAAACGATTATTTAAAAAGTCCCTATAAAATGAATAAAATAAATAAGACAGTAACAGAAACATTATTTTTATTAAATCGAAGCATAAGTATTATAGTTTTATTAGAAATATTGAATTTAAAATATCATCTTAATTTCACAAGCATTTTCTAATTCGTGGGACTTAAATTATTTCTATAATTATTTAGTATAAACTTCAGTGTTGTAAACTTTATATTTCAAATACCATTCCAGAATTTAACTAGAATTTAGTACTGCTATTATATTATTCTTTAAATAATATTTACACTCGTTATATGTGTAAGGTTAGAGAAGGTTTTTTATATTAATTAAGAAAATATTTGTTATAGAAAAACTTTTATTTTAAACGTTATTAATCCTATTCAAAACAAAAATTTTAATCTCAAAAATTCTGTTATATCTGTTTTCGTGTCGCTTTATCTGCACTTATTTATATGTATTTGTATATTTAATACAATTCTATTTATTTATTTATTTACTGCATACAAATGTTAAATATTAGGTTGATACTCTGACGCCGAATGTTGTTGAGAGACAGAAGTTTTCGTGACAAACCTAATTGAAAGAAAAATAAATTTCTTATTTCTTATAAATATTTATTACTTTATATAAAAATTTGAGAGGAAGACTTTACCTGAAAATTAATAAATGGAGGAAAATGATAGAAAGTTTTAACTTATTTTTATGTATTTCTATATTTAATACATTTCTATTTATTTATTTATTTACTGCATATAAATATTAAATATTAAGTTGAAACTCTGTCGCCGAATGTTGTTGAAAGACAGAAGTTTTCGTGACAAACCTAATTGAAAGCAAAATAAATTTCTTATTTCTTATAAATATTTATTACTTTATATAAAAATTTGAGAGGAAGACATTACTTGAAGATTAATAAATGGAGGAAAATGATAGAAAGTTTTCTGAACGCATTGGCATATCTAATTATTAAATCTCGTGACTTTGAATGGTTGTTTTCTGCATATTATACCGATGAGAATATCCACGAAGCAGCCGCTAACGCCGCAGGATATTTGCGTTGATCAGCGAGATCATTTATTTTTACACGACGCGTCGTGCCGCTTGCTCTTCTCACCTACTTTAACTCGTGACACCCAAAATTATAATTCATGGTGTGTAGGGTAACTGTACCGATTACTGCGGTATCATGCCTCGATCGTACGTTATTTTAATATTATTCCTAATTTATCATGAAATAATAATATGTGTAAGCATTTTGTGGAAGAATAATGTGTTCTTAATACACAAAAGTTTGTGGCCCTCAAAACGTAATACAACATAAGAAAATATTAAAAAATAAAATCGGTAACATTTTGTACGTATTACTGCAGACGAAAAGAGCTATGCACCAATTACTGCGTACTCATTACTGCCGATTAGAATTCGAAATGTACGAGCGTACGGAAACAAAATACGTATCTAGGCATAAATTTAAATAAATCATGAACACAGTGACAAATAATTTTTTTATTTATTACATTCTAAATGAATAAACCTTTTATTAATTTTAACACCGTAGTATAATATCACATAAATAACTAAATACGTTCTTTTAATTTAAATATTTGAATAATATTTATTATCTTTAGTTTGAAGCTGTTTTAAATTAAGAGCGTTGCGAAGTTTACAACATTTCACAGTTGCATTTACAGTGCAAACTCCTTTGCTATATATTTCCAGGCTGCAAATGGACTTACACCACTATCATAATTAGTCAATTGTAAATATCATTTAATTTCAATTTTGAAATAACAAATATCACTTAAAATATATTTCATATTAAGCCAATTTTGTTTATAAATAATAACAAGAAATAAAATAGAATTAGTATTTTTTATTTTGAACGTTAATTGTATTTATATATTGTTAAACTTAACACCAGATATTGGTATTATTAATTATTTATGCTCTTCGTGTGGCAGTGTTTTGAAATATTTATGATGCACAGGAGGTATATAAGGTAATAGCTGCTGCATATCCTTATATTTTTCGTACGTAATAGGCCTGGCATGGTCTTCCATGACATGTAGGTGATGAATTTAGAGTCTTAAATTCTGTGTCCTCCATTGATGTTTTATATAAAATAATATACGGTGCACTTTTGCAAAATCTCATCCAACATATTTGCAACCAATTTACTTTTTCTCCATTAGCATTTCTTCTTATCTGTTTTTTAATTGCGTTTTGTAGATTTTTTGTTGAAACGAAATTCTCTCGTTTCATTTCGCGTAAAATAAATTTATTATGTTGCCTACATTGGTTTGTAACGTCATAATAATCCTGTGGTGTGTACAGGAAATTCTTTTTTCGTAATGCCATTTCTATGATACCAAAATCTGCATCGTTTGGAAGATACGAATGTCCGGAGAGTAAAAATTTATGATCAATTACCTCGATGTTATTTTCCAAAGACTGGACAACCCTCAACCACATCAACGCCATTTGCAAATTTCGATTTTGCCCGGTACACATATCGCTGTATGCGATAACATGACTTTCAGTCGTTACATTTTCTAAATGTCTCAAACAGCAAGAAGCTTTTTCCTGTGATCCCCTTTTTTTATTTTTTTTATTCCAACAGGGAAAAAGACTCCATTTTAACTCGGGACACCGGAGAGGGCCCTTTCTTTGATTCACTCTCCGATGAATTAATCCGAGTGTCGCCACTCGTGTTCTTGGATATTTCTTGTGATACCCTGGAAGCAGTAGTTTCGTCCCATACGTACATATTAACTTTATTGTTGTGGAAATTATGAAATCCCTCGTTTGAAACATACATATTTCGCTTATAATATGCGATTGAAACAGATAATTTTGGATAGGGTAGGGCTTTTTGTAAATCAAAAGAAAAATAGTAACTTTCGGCACGTGAAATAAAACAATTATGAAGCCACCTGTCTATGGAAATTGGACTTACACCACTTTCATAATCAGTGGTTACGCAATTTCTTTTACCGGGCAATTTTAAATTGAACAAAGCATTGGCATTTTTGAAGATATTAAATACCAACTAGTTATAAACAAAAAGTTTACACTAAATTAAGCATTAAAAAAAGGACTTACACCACTTTCAAAATAAACGGTCCAAATAACAATTTTGTTTGCCTCGCCAACGGGAATACATTCTCATTGAATTGTACTTTGATGAGGTTAAAATATCTATTTTTACGTTTTTTAATCGCATTGGGCAAAAATACCGTTGTAAAACGTACACACGCAGTTATAGGTACATTGACTCAATCGAACTGATTCCATTCCTAGTGCATACATAGAGTTCCAGGTTCCAGCCACTGGATAGCACGTCACCCGAACAACTGGAGAACCTTGGCAAGGGAAAATAAATAATAGCGAGCGACCTTCGTAGTCGGCCGCGAGAAAGAAGTTAATTGCTCTCCACGTGGCTGCACTACCGCGCCGTTCGAAAATAATATCCCGAGATCGGTGTAATCGCACTGTTACATGGGACGTTTCAGGGGCCGCGGCCTCGCCGCTTGTTCTTGGCCACCGTTTCTTCGCTCGTTTTCGCCACAATTGTCGTGGAGTATTGCTGATATCGACACCTCTAGAAACCTCAATATGGTGATCATCATCGCTAATCTTCCGTGCCAGTTTTTTCACTTTTCCATGAACGATCAGAAACTGGTGTTGCGTATCTTCTACAGGTTTTGCACATCAAATTCACCCTTTTGCACATAAATCTCACCCGTTTGCAAATCAAATTCAACCTTTTGCAAATCAATTTCAACCGTTAAGAATATTTAAAATTTATTATTTATTTCGATTGAAGTATTTTTTAATTATTATTCAAAATTTCCCCTCAATTTTAATTGGAATTAAAACTAACTTTTAATTTCAAATTCTATATAAATTTATTTTTTAATTGTTATTATTTAAAATTTCCATTTATTTAGACACACTTCAATAGAGAAATTTCATTTTTTTAATTTATTAATCAGAGAATGGCTACAACAAATACCAGGTAGCACAAAGACATCTTTAAGACGTCTGTAATTGGACATTCAGACATCTTAAAAACGTCCTGAATATCCTACGAACATTTCCCGAATGTCTCCTGAACGTCTTGTGTTAGAAAACGGTACGTTTTGAAGATGTTTTAGACGTCTGTTTGACGTCTATCAGATGTTAAAGAAAGACTAAGTCCATAAATGTTATAATTAAAATAAAAGAAGGGAAGGGTAAAAATAGATTTCGGCAAAAACAAGGTTAAAGTTATACTAATAAATATCTTTATTAAAAAAGAACGCATGTGTAGTTAACATAAAAAGCGTAATAAAATTAAATATTACAATTGCAATTCAAATAGCATAAAAATAATAAAAATAAATTTCAACCATTAAGAATATTTTAAATTAATTATTTATTTAGATTAAATTATATATTTATTTAGACACACTTCAATAAATAAATTTCATTTTTCAAATTTATTAATCAGAAAATGGCTACAACGAATCCCAGGTAGCACAAAGACATCTTTAAGACGTCTGTAATTGGACATTCAGACATCTTAAAAACGTCCTGAATATCCTACGAACATCTCCCGAATGTATCCTGAACGTCTTGTGTTAGAAAACGGTACGTTTTGAAGATGTTTTAGACGTCTGTTTGACGTCTATCAGATGTTAAAAAAAGACTAAGAAGTCCATAAATGTTATAATTAAAATAAAAGACGGGCAGGGTAAAAATAGATTTCGGCAAAAACAAGGTTAAAGTTATACCAATAGATATCTTTATTAAAAAAGAACGCATGTGTAGTTAACATAAAAAGCGTAATAAAATTAAAAATTACAATTGCAATTCAGATCGCATTAAAAATAATAAAAATAAATTTCAACCATTAAGAATATTTTAAATTAATTATTTATGTAGATTAAATTATATATTTATTTAGACACACTTCAATAAATAAATTTCATTTCTCAAATTTATTAATCAGAAAATGGCTACACCGAATCCCAGGTAGCACAAAGACATCTTTAAGACGTCTGTAATTGGACATTCAGACATCTAAAAAACGTCCCGAATGTCCTACGAACATCTTCCGAATGTCTCCTGAACGTCTTGTGTTAGAAAACGGTACGTTTTGGAGATGTTTTTTAGACGTCTGTTTGACGTCTATCAGATGTTAAGAAAAATACAGAAGGAAAGGGTAAAAATAGATTTCGACAAAAACGAGTTTAAACTTATACCAATAAATATCTTTATTGCAAAAGAACGCATGTGTAGTTAACATAAAAAGCGTAATAAAAATAAAAATTAGAATTGCAATTCAGATCGCATTAAAAATAATAAAAATTGAAGTTAACACTTTCCGTGCCGGACCGATTTTTCTAGACTTTCCGTTCAGACTTTTACGATCAACATCGGTGTCACTTTTACCACAACACCTGTTAGATCAAGAAATCGTGGTGAAAACACTCTTGGCATTTTCACTACGATTTCTTAATCTAACAGGTGTTGTGGTAAAAGTGACAATGACGTTCAATCACTCTAAGATAGTAAACATGATAACTATCGACGAATAAGATAATCATGTTCGACCTTTCATTCACGTTTCATTATTACTTTGCAACGAAGCGTTTCTAACCGAACTTCAAATAACATGTTTTTCTTATCTCTACTTGTAGAATATGCTCCCGTATATTCGCCCATAGATGAATTGATAATTACTTTTAAATAAGTATTTCATGTATATCTTTTCAATAAATAAAATTTTGAATTTACTACATCACATAAAATTACAAACAAATATTATAAAAATTTATATAAAAATACTTTATTTGCGCAAGTTTGAAATTGATTTGCTAAAGGGTGAAATTGATTTACGAAAGGGTGAATTTGGAGTGCAGAAATTCACAGTTTGATATAATTAATGGCACACACTTTGAATCAGAATAACTCTTTTATAAATGGACCAAACGACTTCTGCTTTAGGAAATTAAAATTTCGGAAAAATTGCGTTTAGTCTAAATTACGAATAAAATAGTAAAAGTTGCTTTCCACAATTTTTTTATTTCTGGGCTTGTAACGGAAATTTAAAATATATGGTCTGCAGATTCCTATGAGTCATATATACACATTCTGAAAATTTTATTGAAATTGATTCAATGGTCCATGTATTATAAATAATTGAAAATGGTGGAAATCGTCGAGAAATAGATTAAAACGGCAAAAATATGGAATAAATTTCATATTGTTTACAATATTTTTCACATTCGACACTACATTATCGCGAAACGTCAATCGTGACAACAATAAAATATAAAGAATAAAATAACTTATTTTTAGACATGCGATCTTATTCAGTATCAAGACACTTCTTGTTTGGAAACCATTCAAAATTAGTGTGTACCCTGCAAATTGTTGAGTTCCATTTCAGGAACTAAACTTAATCGCTTTCTCTGAAATCAATAATATAAAAAAATGCCTCTGCGAAAATATGCAACGTCCCCGATGTATCATGTAACTTCTAAATCTAAAGTGATCCATAGACTGCTTCTGAAAATTTTCAAAAAATGCTGGAATATCAAATTCAACCAAATTTAATACAACTTTTATGTATTTCAGATCTGAAAAGGCTACTATATATACCACGGGAAATAAGATTTTATTTGACTCAACTTTCTTAAAATTCGTCTAGAAAAATTGCAAATTGCATAAACATCCGCATATTCTTTTGAAAAACCTTTCTCTGTAGTTTAGTGAACTATTCTATTATCCGAATACTCATGCTCCATTGAGCTTTACTTTTCCGTCCACACTATTTTCTCCAACTTCCTCATTTTTTCAATTTCTTACCAACACGATTCATTTCGGGGTTCGTAAAAACTTTTCATACTCTTTCCTTTATTTATAAAATACAGGATGTCCCAAAAACGTTATACATTTTCTTTCAAAAGACTGGTTTCTGGGGTCATTTGAAGTAACTTTTTCCGTTGCAAGAACATTTTCCGCGGCATTGTTAAGAAGTTATTAATGAAAGAAACGGACCAATCGGAACGCAACCAATTGGATTGGCTGAGCTGGACTCGATCTACTGTAGCCACGCCCTGATTGGTCCGTGTTTTTGGTTAATAACTCCTTAAGAAAGCCACGGAGAACATTTTTGCAAAGGAAAAAGTTACTTGAAATGATCTTAGGAATTAGCCCTTTCAAGGGAGTACGACATTTATAAGACACCCTGTACAAGAAGAAGTATGTTGTATACACCGTTCATTTATAACGTAAACGGTAAACAACCACAGGAAAAACAGTCTACTATTAACATTTATATGGATACTACATATACATATGTATAATGGTTCGATCGTGATAGTTAAGATGCGCGGTGAACAACCGAGAATTTCTTCTCCTCGCATCTCTCATTTTTCCTAGCTGCAGGTTGCAATTTGTGGCGAATGCACTTATTCGTTTTTATTTCAAAAGGAAGAGTTTTTACCGGTGAAATGCTTTTAATGCCAGAACGTACTAAAATTCCAACCGTTCAGCGGTTTTCTGTAGATTTCTGATAACACAATAGTTTCAAATTTTTTTACTTACAATTCTCCCCTCTGATCATCGTTTTTAATAACTTTTTTAAAGAATTCAGCAAAGCGATTGATGAATTACACTTGTACTTCCGTCATCCTGTCATTTACACATCTTTTTAATATCGAATAAAATTGAAATCTGTGATCAGGTAGCCTTAATGTTTTCTCATCGCTTGTACTTACACATACAATTTAATACAGTCTGATAAAAGCAATCAAGCACGCATTCAAATATTATATGTTATCAATAATTCGCCAGCTTTAAAATCATTCAATTCTGCACCACACGGAATAATGAAAAACTGGAAATTCTTCGCGAGCTTCCAAATACACTGTTTGTAGACATTTAATTTTCTGAATTGACTAAATCAATCGTATGAAAGCAAGCATTCAGCATCAATATATGTATACTACAATGCACTAGAATATACTATAATATACCAGAATATACAAAAATATACCACAAGATACTATAATATACTATAATATGCTAAAACATACCAGAATATACCAGACGAATTTACTAAAATATACCACAATATACTATGACATACTAGAACATACTATAATGTACTAGAATATACTAGAATATACTGTAACATATCAGAGTGAATTAAAATATACCACAATAAATTATAATATATATTCTGCAAAATGTATACTATAGCATACTAGAATATACTATAATGTACTAGGATATACTAGAATATACAAGGATATACTATAGCAAATCAGAGTAAATTAAAATATACCACAATAAACTATAATATATATACT
>CM052201.1:2804112-2833078 GCA_028455805.1 Lasioglossum figueresi
TACAACACAAAGAGCATCAAAATATATTGTTTCCTCGCTAAATGCAAGTGTAGTAGGCTCATCGAAAAAACAAGCCGTTTTGTATTCGTTGTCTTAACCTCTCCTGCGAGAAACATATCTGCCTCTCTATCTTTGTTTCTTAGTTCACCTTTACGCCGATGATGGCGTATGTTCGCTCCGGCGCACCCTTAAGGTGGAAGGGTAGTCACGTAACAATAGTTTTGTCACAAAACTAGAAAGGATCCAGAATCTAACTAGATTTTATGTCGAAATTGGGTTCGCGGGATTCAATTTTTTGTCCTTATTCGAGCAAATTTTGGGCTGGGCGAGGGCTCATTCTAAAGAGGAAGGTTAAGTGCACCTCGCTGAAATCATGATTTAACGAGATTATGTTTATATCTAGTAATATAAGTGTTCAAAGCAGGGAAAAAATCGATAAAACACCCAGAGCCGGATGAAGCCCAGTAGCAGAAGTAGCAAATGCTATGGGCCCCGCGCTCTTCTGGTGGCCCCGCGCTCTTCTGGTGGCCCCGTGCTCTTCCAAGGGCCCCGCGCTTGCAGCAGAAAAAGCCCTGGCTACTATTAACAGATATTTCTGCTAAAAAAAAGGGCCGTTATTGTGTTTTGTTTTATTATCATGCAAAACCTAGGGCCCTCAGGTAACATTTGCTACGGGCCCAGCGCTAGCTAAACCCGGCCCTGAAAACAGTCGCAGATTCCAATGTATTTTTCTGTCTCTAAAAGACTTTTCTCGTTAAATCATCAGTTGTGCGCGGTGCATTTAATCTTCCTCTATCAAATAAACCTTGCAGCAACTCAAAATATGCTCGTAAAAGGATAAAAAATTGATTCCCATATTACGTTCATGAAGACGGAGGTTCTCTCTGATGCAGAGCAAGTCGAGAGCCAATTTTAGTTCAGCTAGTTAGACGAGATGGCGTCTAGTCAGGACTGTCAACGTGAAATCATGACAACAAAAATATAAAGGGCTTGAATCCATTCGGATCCATTAATAGAAAAAAGAAATAACGTGGAATCATAGCAAAACTGAAGCGTTAAGCTGATGCATGTGTATGTTTATCAGTGGTACCACTGATAAACATATGAAACGGTCTCAAAAACACCCATACAAACAAATACGTATAAATATTAACAGAAACATTATATTTATACTTGTACATACTAAATATATTCTTCCGTTGTGTATAAACATTTTCAATGTTAAACATCTCAAATATATTTATAACACAATAAACGAAAATTGAGATTATTCAGAATATTTATGTTCTGTCCACTTAATTTTGTCCACGACTGTAGAAGATAATCGCGAGGACTCGTTAATTCGCGCGGAAACAACCTGTCGTCCAGTCGAAGATGCGTTTCTTGTGGCTGCGGTGGTTGGGCGACATTTGACTGGTACCCTAAACGTGTATCTCGAGATCGCGGGATCGCAGGGATCGCGAGATCGCGATCACGCTGCCGCGGGCGGCCAACAGCGGCAGCGAAATCAACGTATCGGATCTTCGATGCAGCAGACAGGTCCGCGACACGTTTTCGCCGGAACAGTACACCGGCCGACGATTATAATTGCGTACGACAGTAGGCTTTTAAGCTGATCAAAATTTCTGTCCCGTAAAACGTTCCGCCGCCCTGCTCACAACTTTCAATTATAATGTAGACTGAAAGTATCCGAGGGTGTCGTCGAGAGAGACCCGACACGAGGAAATTCACATCGCAAGGGGAATTTAATCTGCTGGAGATTATGTCTCCAGCGAGATGCCAATCTCATGCTCTTCTTCGAACCGAGCAACCAGAATAATTTAGCGTATATTCTGTTAGGTACCTGAAGAAGTTTCTGTCGTTTACCAAAGGATTGTCGTAAAGGTTGGGACACGTTTGGTTTTTCAGCTATAAAATTTCATAGGATGAGAATTATTTAAAAAAATGAATCTTTTATGCCGTTGGAAGGTACAGTTACCAGCTAAATTTCCGCCGCAGAAAGTACGAGGGCCATTCAATAAGTAAGAAGACGAACTGATATACACTCATACACGAAAGTATCCGAACGCTTAGAATTCTGACATTCAAATAATGAGATATGTATGTTAGATTAAAGCATTTGATGTAATATTCCACATATAGCAAGGGATGGGACTCAAGACTACATACACGAAGTTAGAAAATAATTTAACATTATGTATGTATACATTACATATATATTACATATGTACATTATATATATGTTTTTGCAATACATATATTGTAAACACGTGCCAGACGTGGCACACAAAAGTATTCGAACTTCGGACAACTAAGAATTTCCGACGCTGATAGAATGTTAACAAACAATTTCCAACGCTCACAGAATGAAAACAAACATTGCTTATGAAACGCGCTTGAAGCTTGACACGTCAAGATCCTTTGCTCGCTCGTAGGAAACTGTTTATTTTACAAAAACTCATGGTAACATAGATTTGTTAACAAAACGCTAACGTAACGGATAAATCAATAAAGTTATATATAACAGCATAAATCAATAACAGGTAAACATATGAGTAAAACAATCAGTCATCAACACGGTGGTATAAACATTCTTACACTTAGTTCACTAGCAGTCAGTCCAGGGCAAAGAGTGTTAGAATTGTAAGCGTTCGAATACTTTCGTGTATGAGTGTAGCTCCTAAACGGTTTCATGAACCGACACGAAACTTTCTATATTTCAAGTTGGCATCCTTGTAACGACTTCTGATCAGCTGTTTGACAAGATTTTGTAAACCTAACCTACAATTCAATCAGTTCAAAATGTCAAGTCCGATTGAGAATTGCACCGCGGAAGAACAACGTGTTGTGATTAGATTTTTAGTCGCAGAAGGTGTTAATGTTAGTGTGATCCATGCAAGCATGTTAAAAGTGTACGGGAATAAGTGTTTAATCCGTTCAAACATTTAGAAGTGGGTAGAACAGTTTAAAAATGGCCGCGAAAGTGTCGATGATGCGCAGCGAATTGAACGACCGGTCGAAGTTTCAACTTCCTCCCTTGAATTTCGCAATTACGAGATGCATTCGAAAACTGGGTTGGGAGATTCTTTCACACCTTCCTTATAGTCCAGATCTTGCCCCTTCAGATTTTCATATGTTTGGTCCCCTTAAGGAGGCTCTACGTGGCAAAAAATCCGGCTCCAAGGAAGAAGTCAAGATTCAGGTGCAAAAGTGGCTCCGACAGCAACCGAAAGAATTTTACACTAGGGACATAAGAAAATTAGAGTGTTGGTGGGATTATGTTGAAAAGTAGCCAAAATATTGTATTAATTAAATAAACAGTTTTTGAGCTATATCAATTTGTCTCGTTACTTATTGAATGGTCCTCGGTTAACAACAGCGTTAACGGATAAAAAGTTATAGCCAATTTTCTAGACACAATGTTTTCGGCAGAACAAAATTTTACCGTATCAGTTGGGACACCCTAAAACTCTGAAAAGTAAGTGTTGAAACTCAAGAGTCACCACTAAAAATTGCTGTGCCATTATTCACAATATTGTTTAAATTATTAATAGACTGCGGATCTTTATGCAATCATGACTTTTTTAAAAATTTAAAAGAAATGCTAGGATATAAAATACGACAGAATTTAGTAATATTTTAATTTCCTTCAGATCTAGAAAGGAAAATAAGATTTTATTTGATTCGAGTTTCTTAAAATTCGTCTACACAAATTTAAAATTGCATAAACATCCGCAGTCTAATTTTATTAAATATGCTGGTATTTAATCAATTACAACACATTTAAGTATTGTATGAGGTATTATATCAATTTCATACCCATAAAATGAAAAAATTATGTACCATGGAGTTATTCTAGGTCTGAAGAAATATTTAATTTTCAAGTTAAAATAGCTTCGACTGCAAAGATTTAAATATCTCCCTTATTTTTTATGATAATAAAAAGGTCAGGTAGTTGCTCCGCAACTAATTAAATACACAAATACATTAACGAGTGGTAGAGCAATCGAAGAGTTAGATCTATTTTTGTTCCTTTTTCCTAAGATGTTTACAGTCCATAAAATAATATGTAAATTTAGAAACCTTAACAGAAACGTTGCTATCAGATGCTCTTCAGAAATGTTCAGAAACGTTGAACACTTCTAATAGCTTCACTTCTCACGTAAAAACACTTCCTCGAAGGTGGGCAATTAAATAAAAATGGGAACTAGAAGAGTTTTGCTTTTACTTTTCAAAATAGGTGTGTAAACGGGGAAGAGAGGATTCTTATCTCACGAATACATCTCGAATTCCTCGCAGAGAATTTAGAAATTGTAATTTCGGTGTAAGAGAAAGCCTGCAAACAACGATTTCAATGATAGTAGAGATGAATGAAAGAAACGACATGATATACTTACATATTTACATGTACAGTCAGTCCCATAAGTATTCGTACTCCCTTTAAAACAGGATGACATTTTTACAATTCTAAGACCTGATTTTTCGTGTGCAATTAGAAGCATTGCTTTACCGAATGATGTGCGAAAAGGATTTTGGAAAAATAGCAATCGGTAGGAATTGTCTGACAATGAGAAAATTAAAATGGCACTTTTCATGTATGAAAGAAAGGCTTTTGATTATAACTAAACGTTCTCCTTGTACAAAAGTATTTGTGAGAATAATATGTACCACATTATAATTATTTCAATATAAAAATGAACCAATGCTCGTATTTTTCTAAATATATGTGTTACATTTTACTATTTTATTGAAAGTACCAATTCTTTTAGTTATGTCGTATCACGACATAAATATGTATGTGATACAGTGACATACAGTGTTGTTCACCTGAATAGCCTCGAATACTCCAAATACCAAATGAATGACGTCGAGAAAGAAGTAATTCTCTTTCCGTAAATCATGATAGTAGTAGTAAAATCAGTCTGGTCCATCCAGATTGAATTCTTTCTCATGTGAGAAAATTATATTGTGCCATTGTTGAGTCCAACTCATATGCGTTCTAACAAATTGGAGTCGGGTTTCAACATGCCTTCTCATTAACGCAGGTTTTCTTTGCATTTTCTTGGGTTTTATGTATGGAACACTTTGTATGACACGTCTAATAGTTGAAACTGACGCTTTTGTTCCAACTTCCTGTTTGATCTTCTTAAGGAAAACTGCTGCATTCGAAATTTTACGTAAAATTGATCTCCTTTCCCTCTCCGTTGTAGCTTGTTTTATTCTCTCTTTATAATTTTTTCCATAATTTCCAGGGTCATTACAGAAATTATTAATTACTTTAGCACTCCTATTCATTCTTTTTCCAATTTTTCGGTTTGAATACCCTTCTTCTTTTAAAACTTTAATTTTTCCAATCTCCTCAACAGTCGATGACTTTCCGCGACCCATATTAGCACAATGATAATAATGATACAAAAAATAATGAATATAATATTCAACATAGATGTGAAATGTAGACTTGTTGCGGATATGTCTTGTCTGAGCTATCGCAAAGCGACAACTAACCGTGACTAAACAATGCGAGGCTATTCATGTGGAAACATATTATTTTTATTATATTATTTTATTATTAACAAAGTTAAATTATCATATTATTTTTAACAAAGTTTCTTGCAAGTGTACATATCGATGTAAACATATATCACTTAAAAATTCATATTATAAACGAATTTAACTAATAAGCAAGAATTTTGCCCACAATTCCTTTCTTTCATATAAATTTACATATATTTTCACCCGAGGCTAATCAAGTGTACAGCACTGTATACTTTTCTTACCTAAGCCAGTAAAGAAAATTTCAAATATGCGTTAAATTGATCTACGTTAGTTATACACATGTTGAAAATTTCATCGAATAAAGTTGGAATAAAGTATATTTGAACTAATAATGAACCACGTAAAAAGATCTAAAGATCTAAACTAATACATTTTCGATCTAAGACTCTTAATAATTTTTTAAAGAGCATATCAAGATCTTTTGATGGAACAAAATACAATTTTCTTAAAAAAGTTTAAGCAATTTGAATTTTTTGTTTCCATAAAAAGCTTTTTGTATATTTTTCGTTATTGCAATTGGTTGACATATAATTATACTGAGTAACTTTTGTTTCAACAATTTTTTTGTTAGTTTACCGGAAACGTGTGAAAAATCAGTTATATTGGAAAATGGGAAAATATAATGACTTCTCTCTAAAGTAAAATTAATGTAAAAGAATGTTTATCAAACTTTTACATTGTCACTCAGATTTTGTTTAATTTTGTTTAATTTAATTATAGTATAGTAATGTAAAGTTCTTAATGTGTCCAGAAATAGTATACAAAAATCAGGAAATAATAAATATTTCATACGAAAAATTATAAAAATATATTGTCATTCTCATAAAACTCTTTACACATTTTAAAAGTTATACATACAGTAACTGAATTCAAGTTATAAAAATCATTTAAAAAAATAAATATTCTGTCGTATCAATGATGATACGTGACTGAAGTTTAGATTTCAGCAACAAATTGGTATTTTCAGCAAAATAAAACGTATATTCGTAAAATATATTCATTAAAGTACATTTGGAATGAAGTAGATTGGAACTTATAACGAACTACGTAAAAAGATCCGCGATTTTTTCGCGATCTTATGGTATCGATGATGTTACTCGGATTTTTAAAGTTTATTTTAACAATAGGAAACAATATAGGGAACAATACAGGAATTAAAGAACAATATTCAATGAACAAAATGAAACAAGAACGATTATTACGCTATTTGATAAATGTTTACAAGTAAATGGCGTTTAATTTCAATGCGCATAGGGATCTATGAAGACAACCCACCTGTAAATTAAGTAATGAAAAATAATTGAAAATTGATTTTTTATTTGTTAGAATCGCGTTCTAGCGTTCTTCACATGTTGAATTTCAACAGTTCTACTAAATTTGTGCTGGAATATTAATACTATAATATAAAAAGTAAGAGAAAAAATTGAGAAAAGCGATTTTTTTAGTAGCCACCCTCCCTCCACTTTTCATTTATTGTGCTAAATAATTTACTATCGTGCTAAATTATGATAGTTTGTGTTAAAGTAGTACTTTAGCATAATTTTCGCACAACCTAGCACGACTAAGCACAATCAGGGATTGCAATACCGGTACACCGGTATACCGAATACCGGTATTTCGTGCTATTTTGCAATTTCGTGAAACCGGTATTTGCTAAGATAAAATACCGGTATCTTCTGTATTAGGTATAAATAATAAATATCTTTTTTGGACATCTACTCTTATGTGAAATACGTATTTACAGTAGTACCAACATCAATCGTTTGATGAAACCGTAATTTGCTGAAACCTAACCTCACATTTATAAGGGTTCGCCGCTGATGATATGCGTGTGCTTGCCGATCAAGGCACATTACCGCGGAGGCAAATATTTAGAGGAAGTATACCGCTTATTATTAACAGTAACATCAACCAGCGTGGATGCGGAAAGAGCATTTTCAACAGCAGGTAATTTGTGCAGAAAAATACGTTCCAGGCTTAACGAGAGTTCAGTGGATGCATTATGTTTTTTACAATCACATTTCAAAATAATGCAGTTAATAAATTGGTTAATGTCTTTTTCTATTAACCCTTTGCACTCGGAGCTATTTTAACGGGAAAATTAAACATTTCTTGCAATCTAGAATATTTCCATCCTGTATGATTTTTTAAATTTTGTTGATATGAAATTGATGTAATACTTCGTACAATATTTAAATGTTGAGTAATTGATTAGATACCGACAGATCTAATAATGTAAACAATATTTTAATCGATAGTACAGCAATTATTAATGTCGTCTCGGAGGCGTCACTCGAGTGCTAAGGGTTAATAGACATTATACAATATAATAGACTATACAACAAGATTTTATATTTACTCTTAGTTATTAGATCTTAGTTATTTTTCATATTATATTTTCTGTTCCTAATGTTAAAAATTATTACTTTACTGCTATTATTAATAATATTTGATTATAACATTTGTTCCTTTATTTTATATTTGTACACAACAAAATTGTTTATATTTTTATAGTTTATTATTTTTTGTATAAAACTAATAAATATGGTAAAGCAACAGCTGTGTTTTTGTACCTTTTTGAAAATTCCTAATACCGGTATTAATACCGGTATTCCAGTACAAAGTTTAAAAAAATACCGAATATCGGTATTGTATTTTTGGTTCGGTATTGCAAACCCTAAGCACAATAGAGAAATAGTTAATTATATATATATCGATCGTAAATTATCTTATAAGATATTAGCAATTTTATTTATCGGTGCAACGGTTCGATCATTTTTCTTATAATTTTTCAATAGAGAAAATTGAAAAAAATGAAAAGTGTGGGCTACTCAAAACATCGTTCTTCTCAATTTTTTCTCTTATTTTTCATATTGTAGTTTTAACATTCGAGCACGATGTAACACAAACTTAGCACAACTCAGCACAACTGTTGAAATTATTTAATTTTACAAGTGGGGTGGGGGGGGGGGGGGGGCTAACTTCTAGGAGGCCCAGTGTGGCATCGTCAGGTTTCTATGCGGTACCGCGATTAATACTTCGGATGATTTATTTCCAATTGTACAAGAAAGTCACGGACAGGTTGATAAGGTGCTAACGATCGCGCGGAAAACTGGCCTTGGGCGGTCAAAATGGCGCTGGGAATATTATTTGTACGTTTAAAGCGGCCGTAATCGTAAAAGTCAACGGAATAGCAGAGCTATTTCAGGTGTTCAGAAGTGCCGCTCGAGCATCTTCGCTGCTCAGGCACCTGTCGTGCAGGACAAAGCAATAATGACGACTAGCTATCTCTGGATTTCCGTTGATCCGAGTCCCTGATTGGTCGTTTCAAATGCACTTCCCGCGCGGAGACACTTATTATTTTGCTATTTATTATTCGTCCCGTCCAGTTTCATCGTTATTCAGAGTACGTGCCTCTTTTCCTTCGAAATTCCAAAGGCAACTGGTTTCTAAAGCACGGATCAACTTAGCGATGAAAGGATAAAACGAATCAGTCAGTTGCGTTAAATATTCATCGAGAGTCGTAACAGACCAGGAACTAATGGTAGAAAGATGATCTACGCTCAGATACGTTACGTAATCGAAAAATTTAACGACTTAATGCGAAGATTCAGTCTGTCATGGCTTCGACATCAAAATCGCGCGACTTTAATTACCGTTGAAAATAATCCGCAAAATTCAAATTAATTAAGATCAACTCGGGAGATTATGTTTTCTACATGTGTTATGTCATTGAAATATTCACGTCGAATATAAAGTTACACGATTCCCATTAAACTTTGTTTTCTTCTCGTTGTAATATACGATGTCCATAAAATCTTCGGGGACTGTTAACTGCGATTTTTTTCGACATAGAATTCAATATGTTAATGAACACTCCACTGTGTTCGTCTTTCGATACTGTTTATTAAGTTAATTTACCAACGTATTGATTAATATGTTGGAAATAATACTTTACTTTGTTCGCTTTTCGGTACTCTTTATTAAGTTAATTTTTCAATATATTAATCAACACTTTATTTTGCTAGTTTTTTGGTACCTGCTATTTACCGAGATAATTTTTCAATACCTATATTAATTCACACTTCACTTCATTAGTTTGTTTTTTTTAAATAAAAATTGTCCGTATCACAAAATTGTAGGAAAACACTTTCTTAAATAAGAATTTATAATCTTCTGTTAATCATTTTAATGAATTGTGGTTCACGCACCTACTAATTTTTACCATAAATTCGTAAAATCCGCAGTCTAATCATGAGCATACCTATTGATCATTTCGGTTATGTCGGTCGTTCGATGTCACGTTACTTAGAGCTTTCACAGTCAGTAGGTTTAAATTAATTGATCCAATCTAAGCCAATCGGCGAGCTATATGTATAGATCCTAGTGTGAACGTTCAAAGTGCATTAACTTTCAAGCACGAATGTTAAACCTATTTTTAATGGGAACAGCCTTTATACATCTGAAACAAATAATAATTGTACAAAGTTCGATCGAATTTTATATTCTACCCTTTTTTCAACATTTTCATATGTTATTAATGCATAAAGATCCGCAGTCTAGTGATTAGTAACTAAGAAATCGATGAAAATTCGGAAATGGTTGAGTCAGAACAATAAGAAGAATATTTCCATGATACAAACATAAAATATAATTTTAAATCGTCGTCAGTCCCAGTAGAGCAAATTATTTCTCTGGCAATTATAACGAATAGGCCAGACCTTTTGCAGGCAGGATGATTCGAATGAATTGATCCAAGCCAATCGGCGAGCTATACAGGGTGGTCCGTTTAAATAAGAACACCTGAATATCTCTTCAGGTTATTGTGATGCAAAAAATATTTGTAATTCATACGATTAACAAAATCTGTTCCGTGAAGGTCCTGATGTAACGATTGGTCCTTATTTCGTAAACGGTACTTTAAATGGAGGAAAGTATGCAACATTCTTGCAAAATGAGCTACAAATGCTTGTTCATGATGTACCACTAGATATCAGTTTAAGAATGTGATATCATTATGACGGTTGTCCGGCTCATTCTACACGCCTTGTCAAACAAATTTTGGATTTAAAATTTCCAAATCGATGGATTGGTCGTACCGGAGTTGTAGGATGGCCAGCGCGTTCACCAGACCTCACAACAATGGACTTCTTTTTGTGGGGAAAATTGAAACAAACAGTTCATAATGAACGACCAACTACACCAGAGGATACGAATAGGTATTGCAATACCGGTACACCGGTATACCGAATACCGAAATTTCGTGCTATTTTGCAATTTCGTGAAACCGGTATTTGCTAAGTTAAAATACCGGTATTTTCGGTATTAGCTGTAAATAATAAATATTTTTTTTCGGCATCTACTCTTATTTGAAATACGTTCGCCGCTCACGATGCGTGTTCGTGCTTGCCGATCAAAGCACATTGCCGCGGTGACTGCTGAAGCCACTGCGCTCTTTTCGGCGGGGTATCGATGTCGCTGTATTCTTTGCAACATTGTGACGATGAACGACAACGTTCGAGGCATTTTTCTGCCTATAAAGGTGGATCTCGATGATCACAGTTCAGTTGTCGCTCGACTGCGAACAAATTGGCTTTTCCGTTTGTCCTAGTGAAACTGTGCGTAGAAATTTGGAATATAGGACTCACACGTGTCTCAGGAAGTATGCCAGCTACAAAATGTGTAGAAGTAGTCAACTGCAAATTGGAGGAACATGGATTATCTCTACAAGAAGATATTGTCTGCGTAACTACCGATGGAGCAACGGTGATGAAAAAAGTTGGGAAGTTGATCGATGCGAATCAGCAATTGTGCTGTGCTCATGGAATTCAACTTGCAGTAATCGGTGTGCTGTATCAACAAAATCAAGAGCAAAAGAAGCAAAATACTCTGGATTTAGAAACTTCTGATTCTGATTTCGAAGAGAGTGACAACGAAGAAAATAATAATACAATTGTTGAAAGTACCTCGTTTGAATACGACGAAGATAATAGTAACGAGGACGAAATATTAACTTGCCAAGGATTGCTTCCTGTAATTAAAAAAATCCGGAAAGTTGTTAAAATATTTAAACGTTCCCCTACTAAAAATGCCGTTTCACAAAAATATATACTTACCGAAATAAAAAAAGAACTTATGCTAATATTAGATTCTAAAACACGCTGGAATAGTTTGTTATTAACGATGGAACGATTTTTGAAATTAAAAGCTGGCTGTGGAAGCATTATGTCGGAAGGATTCCAACTTATTAACAGCGAATGCAGCAATCAATTTTATGTTGCGATCGCTTGAAGATCAGGACACGCCACTGTCCGAGGAATTATACGGTGCATTGAAAATTCGTATACAGGAAAGGCATAGCGAACCAGAAAATATTTTAAGGTATTTACATAATTATAACGACTTTAAAAAAGAAAACGGAAAGGAAGAAAAGAACCTAACAAGGTTAAATTTAATTAAGTTCGTCGTCAATTTCCACAAAAACATTTATGAAAACCAAACGCAAACCTATCCAGAAGAATTCGTTGAAGACGATGTTGATGTTAATATCGAAAAAGAATTGTCTCTCGAGAAGAAATTACAATTAGCTATAAATAAAAAAATTGCCACGAACGATAATACAAAAATAATACAAAAAATAGATTTATCCAAAACCGTCAGACGAGAGACCGAGTTGTTAGAAGATGAAGGACATCGAGGCAAATATTTAGAGAAAGTATATCGCTCGTTATTAACGGTACCACCAACCATCGTGGATGCGGAAAGAGCATTTTCAACTGCAGGTAATTTGTGCAGAAAAATACGTTCAAGGCTTAATGACAGTTCGATAGATGCATTATGTTTTTTACAATCACATTTCAAAAATATGAAGCCAATAAATTAGTTAATGTTTTTCTCTATTAAACAACTGTGTTTTTGTACCTTCATGAAAATTCATAATACCGGTATTAATACCGGTACAACGTTTAAAAAAATACCGAATACCGGTATTGTATTTTTGGTCCGGTATTGCAATCCCTAGATACGAAGAACCGAATAGTTAGAGCTTGTGCTGATATTAATGTCGAAACAATTGAAAGATCTGTACAGTCGGTCGTTGCACGTTTCAGAAAATGTATCAACGTAGACGGACGCCATTTGGAACATCTCTGATGATAACTTAAGAGAACGCGTGTGTTGTTTTAACGGTTAACACATACACACATCTGTTGATCGATATTCTTAGTGCGATAAGAAATATTTTCTTCGCATTCATAGGTTCAAAAGTCGTGGCCGAAGATATTCGACATCGGTTCTAGGTAAAACTTTAATTTTCGAGGATCAAGGTCATTTCAAGGTCATGTTATTATACATATCTGAATGTATTTTTCCATCAGTTACACGATGCGATAAAGAAAAATGTAGTTATGTACCAAGAAACACCGATGACCTTGTCAACTCCGAAAAGAATGTCCCTCGGAAAAAAATATTCGTGCCAAATATTTGGTCCATTGACACCATGCACGATACGTAACACATATCTTTTGAATCGCAATAATCTGAAGAGATATTTAGATGTTCTTATTTAAACGGACCACCCTGTATAGTGAGAGTGAAAAGTGAGTACTATACCTGATAAATATATATTTGCGATCTGACTGCTAATACCAGAGTAATCTCTACTGGTTATGATTCGTGGTTCACCCTGTATACCGAAATAAGTAAATTTGTTAAATAATTCATCATGGATTTTACAGTTTCATTAATCGTGAATTAAAAATATAAGAACCCTAGCAAATCTAGTGTTAAATCAGTACTGCTTGATGGAACTAACAAGATTTTTCTTTGCCTTTCTTTGACAAATTTTCGGTTGCCTTTTCGTACAAAATTGTCGAATTTACTTTCATCAGTGAATAATACGGTGTTTCAAAATTCGAGCGGTTGTTTATGAATTTTTATGCGTATTGCAATCCCAAAACGCGATTCTTTGCATTTATCGCTGGTTTCTTGCGTGGTACACGCAGAGTTGTGCTAGATCAAACACATTTTACAGTTTCATTAATTGTGAATTAAAAATATAAGAACCCTAGCAAATCTAGTGTTAAATCAGTACTGCTTGATGGAACTAACAAGATTTTTCTTTGCCTTTCTTTGACAAATTTTCGGTTGCCTTTTCTTACAAAATTGTCGAATTTACTTTCATCAGTCAATAATACGGTGTTTCAAAATTCGAGCGGTTGTTTATGAATTTTTCTGCGTATTACAATCCCAAAACGCGATTCTTTGCATTTATCGCTGGTTTCTTGCGTGGTACACGCAGAGTTGTGCTAGTTCAAACACATTGTAATTCAATTACGCAATTGAGTTACATTGTATTTCAATTATACAGTAATTCAACTACGTCGTAACTGAATTACTTAATTCAAACCTTTCAATTAAATGTTATGTTATATATATAACATTAATTGAAAGGTTTGAACAACTACAAATCGATCTCCACACAATGTACTTATAACTATTTTTAACTGTAAGGTTCTAAATTTGTAAACATATGTTATAATCCTTGTGGTCGCTAATGACCTTGATGCTGATGCGACCTGTATATTTATACTATTTATTTAATATAATAACATAAAAAGAAATACAATTAAAATACAGCTCTCCAAATTATAGCCCTTTATATGTTTTTCTTTCATATATCATACTTGTTTGCTGTCTATGCGGCGTATTTTCAATTCCTCGTCCTCGTAATTCGTAATGAATGTAATATAATTACAAAGTATTTGATAATTGTACTCCGATTGCAATTACGAATTACATTGTAATTGAATTGAATGAAGATCCGAATTATAAATTACAATACGACTGAATTACAATGTAATACAATTACTCTGTAATTATAATTCCTGGAGAAATTCAATTGTAATTCTGCGGAACTCTGTTGGGGCGCATACTCATTTTTGACTCTCACTGTATGTGTAGATCCTAGTGTGAACGCTTAAAGCACATTAACTTTCAAGCACGAAAGAAAGGAACACGGCTCGGCGCACGGCCGAGTAAGCAAACTTACGATACATGAGCGCGTCGTACTACGCCCCGGGCTGGAGAAAGTCCTTGCAGCCGCGTGCAGGAACTGCATACTGCATACGCTTCGCACGTATACACGTTTACACGGATAGGGGAATATTGCACGGTTTCACGTAACGCACATGCCGAGCGGCTAACGCAAGAAATGTCGCACCGAGGTCTTCAGCATGGACAGTGATGAGTACACTGCGATTCGTACGCACTTATGGTGTTTACGTAGTTGCAAATCCGTGGGACAAAAGCTTTTATTCTAGTAATTTGCGCGAATGGATTTTGCTTTCTTTATTTCGTGATGTACAGGACGTATAAAAAGTAATGGTCATCCGTTCTACCCGTGAATCTACACCTCTGGAACGGTGGATATTTGTAAGAGAAACTTGCCGCAAAATTGTTTGCAACAAAGAAATTTTTTTTACATCAACGCCTTCAACTCATCTAAAAAAATAAAAGTTTGAAAGAAGCCGTATGTCGCAAACAAATAGTTATTGAGATACAAGCTGTTAAAGTTTTTGCAAAATTTTATTGTGTGGAATTATACGTATAGACAAAAGCCTACTACAGTAATTTTTCAATCGGTGTCCAACAGCCGTGATCTGCACGGACGACGATGGTGTAGAGACACTATTTTTTAATGACCTCTAAATGGTACCTCGTTTACTTTCTCATGAAATTCTTAGCAATTGCAATTTTTCAAAATCTTTTATGCATGTCATTTGGTATATCAATTCTTCTAGTTGCTCAAACAAAGGCAGGTCGTTTAGACCGATCAGAAAAAAGTTATACTGTTTTAAAGTGCGTTCAAATACTTTCGCGGTTCACTGTATATCGTACTACATATACAGGTTAGTCTAAATAAAATGTTGCAGCTTAAATATTACAAATGTTACAGTATGTATGCGTAATAACAAAAAACTCTTCAAATCAATGTTATTCAGTTATGCAAGAATTACACAAACAAAAAAATGAACAACCTAATTATTAATATTATTTACTTATTGCTTCAAACCAAATAAGGTTTATGTAGCGTACACATGACATGAAAAGTTTGGATACAGTAAACAATGCAATATATGAATATGTTAATATGTTGTGACGTTGTGAAAAATCTCTTGCATACCAAATATTTGCACCATTTTGTATAGTATAATTCTGACTTCATTGAGGTTCTCGATTCAACTGTACATTTTGTAAATGTAAAATATTATGAGGGAATAAGAAACCCGTATGTTACTATGAATGTTATTATACTCTTCTCAAATATATTATCATCTTTGAAGAAATGAACGGTGTGTCCAATTGTTGGTAAAAGTATGTTTAAATGTATCTTTGGTAGTGCACGTATTACAATAGGAGCCACACAAAGTCTAAATAAAATCAATCTTGTCATTTTTATAAGGGAACATGTCCCAGTTATTTTTACGGCTCGGTATAGGTTTAGTGTTAAACGATACATCAACATGTGTCTATAAAGAAGTTTTACAAAAACAAATGTCATTATTTATATGAAACGGCGCACACACTGTAAACTTATATTAAATACAAAAACAGGTATGTTTCAATCTTAAAAGATTTTTTTATAATCAATACTTGTAAGTTTCACAAAAGAAGAATGCCTCTTCTCAAATATATTACACTAATTCCTCAATCGGTGTCCACCAACCGTGTTCTGCACGAACGACGATGGTGTAGAGACACTATTTTTTATTGACTGCGTCTACCCCGTCGATCGCGCCGAGACTTCAGAAGAGAGCCCGAACATAGAGAAGTACAGAATGAAATACGGATCGCGTGCAATGACAATGATAGAATTGTTTATTTTTCATTATTTTTTTATGGAACTTTCACTACCTTATTTCTGGCATTTTTCTGATTAAAATGACACCAAACACGATATAATTTCAACTGTATTTAGTGGTTTAATCGACGATGGAAATTTCGAACGCAACGAAGAACAGCGTATGGGAAAGAAAGAGACGCGGACAGTCGCCGTCGCCGGCACAGTTCAAAGAATGTCCCATACGCTGTCCTTCGTTGGGACCGAAACTTTCACCGTCGATTAAACCACTAAATACAATTTAAATTACATCGTGTTTGGACTTGTTTTAATCAGGAAAATGCCAGAAACAAGTCACTGAAAGTCCCATAAAAGAATAATGAAAATTAAGAAGTTTGAACATTCGATTCGTGGTGTCAATGCAGTGGACACCGATTGAAGAATTACTGCACAACTCTGTTTCTGAGTTATGGATTTCGGTGAACGCAGCGTGGACAACCGTCGAAGCAGAAACTCTTCGTACTTCGATTTCATCAATGCCTAATCGAATTTTTTGACGTTATTCGAAGAAATGGCAATTATTTTAAGTATTAATTTATAAATATAGAAGAAATTTTCTTTAACCTTGATGTTATCTACTTAAAAAACGCGCGGCTTTATGGAAATTTCACAGTTTGTTTTTTGTCAAACTATATAACTTTACGTTTTTCTGCAAGTAAATAATATGTCTTTGAATGTAATCGTGTAAATGGTTTCTTTTATTAATCCTAAAATGCTATCGTGCATCAGTTTCTCATTACTATGACATAATTATAAGATTTCGTCAAAAAATCCGTTGGCTTTATAGTAATTTCGTGCTCTGTATCAAACACTGCAACGCAATATTATTAAACAAAGAAATAGCACAGAGTTATAATTGGACATTCTATTCCCAGATTAGCAGCTTTCATTGACTGGCCGGAGTTGTTCTTGAAAGTTATTGGAGTAATAGTAACGATGATGGGAGAGATATGGGTACTACAAACAAATTATGGTAATTCAGGAACGAGGCACTTATGTACAGGAGAAATCGTCTAGCACGAATCTATTACTCGTTTACGGAAACGCCGATCCTCTTGGATGCACCGAAATTTCATTTGCTTCGAAATTACTACAATAATAAGGATAATCAAAGACAGACTGATGAAGTTGACCTCAACGCGAGGTTTCTAAGCAGAAGAGAAATCTAAAGAGATTTTATCACGGAAGTTAGCTCCTTTATTCCGGGAGGATGCTAAGTAGGACGTCATCGAATCTCCATCTTACATGTCTATGTCTGCAACATATATTTATCTTACTCGAACGAGTCTCTTTTACAACATATATTCATCATCTTCAAACGAGTCTCTTTCACGAGGAAAAATGATCTACACTTAGGCCGAAGCGTACAGGGATATCATGCACCGTGTGTTCTTTCAAACTTTTATTCGAAATTTTCACTGCTTCTTTTATTCTTACGTTTGAGAAATTAGTTATTAGTTATTATCTATAACATGTACTTCTGTAGTTGATGTTACTGTATTTTGTCGGAGGCAGTGTTGGGCAAAGTTAAATAAGTTTTTGTTTAAATAGTTATGTGAATAGAATTTCATTTGTTATTTGCGAGTTGAAATAACGTTCAAATAAAGAAATAAATGATTTCTTCACTGAACTTAAATGACCCACAGAAACAGGTATGTTTGTTGAACGTATTTACTGTATGTACCTAAGTATAATACGGTCAAGTTAATCGCATGTCTATGTAACATCAAATTTTATTTTTCTCATATTTGTATTTCATAAAACATTTTGTACGAAATAATTATGTTATGCTATAAATGCCATATTGTGCTTGTTCAATTGGACATTTCTTGTCACTGTTCACGATTAGACTGCAAATAAACAACATCTGATTGATTTAATGTGTGTTATTATTTAGCAACTCTCAAACTAAACTACACTTTCATTTCTTTAAAACTATTTCATTGTACAGCATACTTTTATCCACAATTCGACATACCGTTCATTTCTTCAAAGATGATAATATATTGGGTTGGCAAGAAAGTAATTTCGGTATTTTAAGGTGAAATAAAACCGAATTTTTTGTTCAAGCAATAAACTTTAATCAATAAAATATTTTCTATTTTGTTCAATGATCTTTTACCAACTTTCTGGTAGCTTCATAATTCCGCGTTCATAAAACTTCTGCTCCTTATCGGCAAAAAACTGATCCAAGTGCGATTTCAGATCGTCATCATTGGCAAATATTTTACTATTCAAAGAGTTTTGTAAACTTCGGAATAAATGGTAATCTGATGGTGCAATGTCCGGGCTATATGGTGGATGTGACATCACTTCCCTATTTCCATAAAGCCACACGTTTTTTAAGTAGATAACATCAAGATTAACGAAAATTTCTTCTATATATATAAATCAATACTTAGTATAATCGCCATTTCTTCGAATAACGTCAAAAAATTCGATTAGGCATTGATGAAATCGAAGTACGAAGAGTTTCTGCTTCGACGGATGTCCACGCTTCGTTCACCGAAATCCATAACTCAGAAACAGAGTTGTGCAGTAATTCTTCAATCGGTGTCCACTGCATTAACACCATGAATCGAATGATCAAACTTCTTAATTTTCATTATTCTTTTATGGGACTTTCAGTGACTTGTTTCAGGCATTTTCCTGATTAAAACAAGACCAAACACGATGTAATTTAAATTGTATTTAGTGGTTTAATCGACGGTGAAAGTTTCGGTCCCAATTAAGGACAGCGTATGGGACATTCTTTGAACTGTGCCGGCGACGGCGACTGTCCGCGTCTCTTTCTTTCCCATACGCTGTTCTTCTTTGCGTTCGAAGTTTTCTTTGTGTTTGGTGTCATTTTAATCTGAAAAATGCCAGAAATAAGGTAGTGAAAGTTCCATAAAAAAATAATGAAAAATAAACAATTCTATCATTATCATTGCATTGCGAGAACTCGCGGGCCTTTAAACTGTGCCGGCTACAGCGACACGCTTCGGCCACGCGATCCGTATTTCATTCTGTAGACATTCTGTAGACACAGTCAATAAAAAATAGTGTCTCTACACCATCGCCGTCCGTGCAGAACACGGTTGTTGGACACCGATCGAGGAATTAGTGTAATATATTTGAGAAGAGGCATTCTTCTTTTGTGAAACTAACAAGTATTGATTATAAGTATTGGTTTCACGCTTTCAAACCAGTGTTTAACGATATCGTTACAGCAATTTTGGCCGGAGTTATGATCATGTAAACTGGTAGCAATCTTTTGGGTTTGCAGAGGTGATCCCTTAATTCTTTTGAGGAGTGTACTTTCGAGGCTCACTGTACGTTGCAAATTATAATTAGTTATGTCATCTACAAAGATTGCTATCGAAACAAATGCCGGTGGCAAATATGTTAATACTTTTGTTAAGTTAAAAACAACTTGCAATCTTCGGTCACTTCTTTGAAACGAAGTATGTTATTTTATTTATTGTTATTTTAGTTATTAAGTTTTTAAATTCAAATAGCACATATCAAACAGTTGTATTCCATCTTTTTCTATCTTTTTTCTATCTTTATCATTTTTCATTTTACTTCGATATTCTTTTTACTATCAATGATTAAATGGCTTTGATAGAATTTTAATATTCGCTCCCATACATTCGGTTCAATATCAGATACGAAGCAAAAGCGCGCAATGAGTGCATGAAATATAGAAACTTTTAAACAGAATACAAATGGAAAAGTCTGTAGAAACAAAAGCCTTTAGATTTTAGATGAAAGCTGACGATAAGTACAAATATGTGGATTGTAATCGTTCTTTCCGTTGACTTGAAATCATTATGCATACGTATACACTATGTTTTCTAATATCAGATCGATTGCCATAAAGTATGCAATTCTATCCAGTTAAAAAGTAAAAAAGCCGAAAATCATGAAAAAGTGCAATTTTTACCACTTTTGATCGTTTATAACTCGTTAACCAATTAACCAATTTCAATGAAATTTCCACAGCGTATATAATTAATACGAAATCAAATAACCAATTTCACTGTAATTTCCAGAAGGTATATAATTCGTACAGGTTTATAAAAGACATTTTTTTATATTTTCGTTATTGGCCCAGCTAAAAAATTTGTAAAAATCAATTTTTTCTATTGTTTTTTACAATTTCGACCAGATGCATTTTTTCAACTTATTTATTAGATTCATTTACTAAATTAATTCTTCTAGCCCTACAAAGAAATTGAAGTCGTTTGGTCCATTCATGAAAAAGTTAGTTTGACTTAAAGTGTGTGTAAACAGTATGCTCCTTACTGTATATGTGTATGTATATGTATATGTACATACATATATATATATACAATATATATATATATTATATTATATTGATACATATTGTATTGAAATTTATTTATTTTAAAATATTGAAATTTATTTTCAATATTAATATGTTCAATGTGTTGAAAATAATAAAACAGTATCTTTAAATATTTATAATCTTTATACTATATACAATTGCACCTACTAATTTTTGTCATAAATGCATAATATTCGCCGTTTATTCATAACTTCCTATAAGTGAATGCAATCCATATATGTATAATGGACATATAACTATAACAAATTTTCGAAATGTTCTCCGTTGTTTTCTAAACAATAATACAGACGATTCTCAAATTCTGAACAAACATTTTTTAAGGTATCTGTTGGACTAGCTCTACATTACTGTACAATTCTGCGACGAAAATCGTTGATGTTCTCCAATTGTACCAACATGTACCGTTTAAAAACAAAATTGTGCTTCATTGATCTCTTATTTATGTTGTCTGTCTTTCAATATAAGATTGTACTATTTAGTCAAGTGTGAATCATCGTAATAAGAGATACTATATCGTAGTACAATTAATTGTATAAAATCGTGTATTCTTTAGAAAAACGAGTAGAAATAATTTTTATTTATTAACGGTTTTTATTAACACTAGGTTTACGGAGCTGTAGAAATAACTATTTCACATTACTTTATGAACATAACAAGGATGTGTCTATCAAAATTTTTGGCTATTTTTCCAATAATATATACCCAAAGAAATAAATTTGGTAAATAATTCCTTAGGAAAGCACCTTTACAATCTTAACCCTTTTGCACTCGGAGCTATTTTAACTCGAAAATTAAATATTTCTTCCTAGCTAGAATATTTCCATTCCCTGTGATTTTATCAATTTTATGGAGATGAAATTGGTTTAATACCTCATACAATACCTAAATGTTCAGTAAGAAATTAGATACCGATATATTTAATAATGTGAACAATATTTTGAATAATGGTATGGCCATTTTTACTGTTGCCTCAGAGTCACCATTCGAGTTATAACGAGTGCTAAGGGTTAATAATCGCAAATTAAGAATATTAGAACCGGTCATTTTGACGGGTCCTGTAAATCTAGTGTTAACGATTTGCGTCGCAGAATTCTACAGTAATGTAGAGCTATTTCCAACAGAAACCTTCAAAAATATTCGATCAGAATTTGAGAATCGTCTGTATTATTGTTTAGAAAACAACGGAGAACATTTTGAAAATTTGTTATAGTTATAAAGAAATTACAAACTTTCTCGCAGTACAAGTATGACTCGCTCTTCTTCTCATTAAATATCTCCGAAACTAGTTCGCAGATAAAAAAAAGTATCCTACGAAAATTGCTGGTCTTTTTACGTACAATAAGATCGCATAATAAAAAATATAGGGTTCCATTTGAAAAAACAAAGTTGACCTTCAAATGACCTTGAAAACGCCAACCAAATGAAAAACTGATACTGCCCCCCTCTTTCCACCTCGAAATCCTTGGACACGTGTTTTACACTTTTTTAATATCTTTCATACTTTTCGAGATATTCGGCTGGAAAGTTTTCAAACGAACACCCTCTATAATAATTACTCGTTAACATGAATTCCACTCGGTTGGGAAACGGAATACCTTTAGTGTTTCTAATCACTTTTCTTTCAAGGAGTTCTCTCGAACGGTTGTTCGTGTAGTCTTACGAATGATCGATAACAAACATACAAATGCTCCTGTCGGTACTTTACACTTTTTCCTTCTATTACTTGTGTAGATGCACATTGTTCACAGCGATATTTCTCGAACAATGTAATGGACTCGGTAAAAAGATAAGACTACCGATTCGTTTCTCCTTTGATCTACGTTTCGACTTCTATTCAATCACTCTGATAAGAAACTACAGGAAACTTCGATTAGGCGATCTAATCGTGAATAAACTAAGAACTGTAAGCCGAGACCCACAAACGACCCGTAACATTTTACTAAACAGTGAGAAATAGTTACGAGAAGAATGATATCGTTTTCGAAAAATCAGTTAGTAACGTTTTAATTAACCCTTTTGGTCACGAATTATTTTCCTTGAAAATTATTCCTGGAAAGAAAATCATGGCTTTGCTAAGCAGTTCTTTCAATTAGATTTAATTAAATTTTTATTTAGTATGTCCTTGTATGAGGACGCCATGACCGAAAGGGTTAAGACGCTACACTCATTTTATATCTAATAAATTGTACCGATATTTTTGTGTTCTAATAATGATTTGGGTGTGACTTTTAGATCAGAGAAAGTTTCGCTACGACGTACAGTGGGAAATTTAGACGAAATCTTTGACAAAATCAAAGAAATTTCGATAGAAATGAGATAGAGCGACGAAATTTTTTAAAAATAAAAGCAGAAACTTTGCAGAATATGGGGAAAATAGGGACATTACGGTATGAACGCTTTTTAACCTTTGGAAAATTCGTTAAACTTGCAGAATTTCAAGAAAATTTTGGTTCTTCCGATAACACACGCGGAAAAAATTTTTTTTTAACATGCTATGCGTCATTTCGCCTAGATATTTTCACGCTGATTTCAAATTTGGTCTCAAAATTTGTCTACAACCACAGGATGGCTAATAAAAGATATTCCAATATAGTCACCCATTAATTTTTTACAATTAATTTGTCTTACGTAAATATTGACAATTAGAATTACGAATAAATATTTGCGATAGATCGTTTTATTATGAGTTGTGAAGTGACGAAGATGTATGAAGCATCTATGTCAAGGCAGAATAAAATTTAAAGACCCATCAATGACACATTAATTATATACAATTAATTTGTCTTATGTAAATATTGATAGTTACAATACCGAATAAATATTTGCGATAAATCGTTTTATTAGAAGTTGTGTAGTGACGAAGACGTATGGAGCATTTATGTCAAGGTACAATAAAATTTAAAGAACCATTAATGATCCATCAATTTCTTACAATTAATTTGTCATACGTACATACTGTAATTTAAAGATCCATTAATGACCCTTACATTTTTTACAATTAATTTGTCATACGTAGATATTGTAATTTAAAGATCCATTAATGACCCATAAATTTTTTACATTTAATGTGTCATACATAAATTTTGTTATTTAAAGATACATTAATGATCCATACATTTTTTACAATTAATTTGTCTTACGTAAATATTGTAATTTAAAGATACATTAATGACCCATAAATTTTTAACAATTAATTTGTCTCACGTAAATATTGATAATTATTAACCAAACAAATAATTACGATAAATCCTTTTGTTTATAAGTTGTGTAGTGACGAAGATGTATGGAGCATTTATGTCAAGGCACAATAAAATTTAAAGACCCATTAATGATCCATTAATTTCTTACAATTAATTTGTCATACGTACATACTGTAATTTAAAGATCCATTAAAGACCCTTACATTTTTTACAATTAATTTGTCATACGTAAATATTGTAATTTAAAGATCCATTAATGACCCATAAGTTTTTTTCAAATTAATTTGTCTTTCGTAAATATTGTAATTTAAAGATACATTAATGACCCATAAATTGTTTACAATTAATTTGTCGTACGTAAATATTGACAATTAGAATTACGAATAAATATTTTCGATAGATCGTTTTATTATAAGTTGTGTAGTGACGAAGATGTATGGAGCATCTATATCAAGGCACAATAAAATTTAAAGAATAATCTCGGCACGACACGCAGTTATGAGGAAGTGTAGTATAATGTAATTTCGAGCAAAAAAAATAGATATTAATAGTAAATAAGAAGCTGCTTGGCAAGAACCAGAAACGAGTTCCAACTCAGATCAACAAACTGCGGAGGATATCCTGCAAGGCAAGTAGCAGGTAACATGAACTCGATCAGAAAATCAACATTTCATGTGGCACGGAATAAAATGTGAATACTTTAAAAACCGGATGTGCCGTGACGATAACGGTATAGACATGTACGCATTGAAATGAAAAAGAAAATCCTTTAATGGTGAACGTTTTAAAAAGTCGCGGCTAAAAGTCAACGTCAAATGTCAATGCACGATCGATTACTCGATAAATTACGTCAGTCGCATTCTGTCAGACATTCACAATCTAAATTACCCGTTGCGAGTAGAATGCGACTGAATCTCGGCCCACAATGCGCATTCTTGCGACGGTGTATTCATCGAACGCTTGCGTGTGAATTGCAACACGGTCGAATCGTTTGTCCGAGAAGCACAGACCGATGAGAAGACACAAGAAATTCGTAAATATTAAAGAATAATTTTATTTTTACTGTGAAATTACTTTAGAAACGTGTACTGTTGGTCACACTGTTGTTTAGACATTTGATTTTAACGAGGCACACGTAAAGCACCGCTTATAACACTGCATGACAGTGGGGGATGTTAAAAAGTGCACAAATTTTGGATAGCACTGTTGCTTTTTTGTAAACCGTACTTTATCCTAGAAGCACAGACCGATGAGAAGACACAAGAAATTTGTAAATATTAAAAGATTAATTTTTTATTTTTACTGCGAAATTGCGTGAGAAACGTGTACTGTTGGTCACACTGTTGTTTAGACATTTGATTTCAACGAGGCACACGTATAGCACTGCTTATAACACTGCACGACAGTGGGGGATGTTAAACAGTGCACAAATTTTGGATAGCATTGTTGCTTTTTTTTTAACCGTACTTTATCCTAGAAGCACAAACCGATGAGAAGACACAAGAAATTAGTAAATATTAAAAGATTAATTTTTTATTCTTACTGCGAAATTACGTGAGAAACGTGTACTGTTTGTCACACTGTTGTTTAGACATTTGATTTTAACGAGGTACAGGCATAGCACCGTTTATAACACTGCACGACAGTGGGGGATGTTAAAAAGTGCACAAATTTTGGATAGCATTGTTGCTTTTTTTTAAACCGTACTTTATCCTAGAAGCACAGACAGATGAGAAGACACAAGAAATTTGTAAATATTAAAGAATCATTTTATTTTTACTGTGAAATTACTTTAGAAACGTGTACTGTTGGTCACACTGTTGTTTAGACATTTGATTCTGACGAGGCACACGTATAAAAAGTGGCCAAATTTTGAATAGCTGTTACTTTTTTCTAACCGTACTTTTTCTTCGAAGCACAGACCGATGAGAAGACACAAGAAATTTGTAAATATTAAAGAATAATTTTATTTTTACTGTGAAATTACTTTAGAAACGTGTACTGTTGGTCACACTGTTGTTTAGACATTTGATTTTAACGAGGCACACGTATAGCACCGTTTATAACACTGCATGACAGTGGGGGATATTAAAAAGTGCACAAATTTTGGATAGCACTGTTGCTTTTATTTAAACCGTACTTTATCCTAGAAGCACAGACCGATGAGAAGACACAAGAAATTTGTAAATATTAAAGAATAATTATATTTTTACTGTGAAATTACTTTAGAAACGTGTACTGTTGGTCACACTGTTGTTTATCACTGCTTATAACACTGCATGACAGTGGGGGATGTTAAAAAGTGCACAAATTTTGGATAGCACTGTTGCTTTTATTTAAACCGTACTTTATCCTAGAAGCACAGACCGATGAGGAGACACAAGAAATTTGTAAATATTAAAGAATAATTATATTTTTACTGTGAAATTACTTTAGAAACGTGTACTGTTGGTCACACTGTTGTTTAGACATTTGATTCTAACGAGGCACACGTATTGCACCGTTTATAACACTGCATGACAGTGGGGGATGTTAAAAAGTGCACAAATATTGGATAGCACTATTGCTTTATTTTAAACCGTACTTTATCCTAGAAGCACAGACAGATGAGGAGACACAAGAAATTTGTAAATATTAAAGAATAATTTTATTTCTACTGTGAAATTACTTTAGAAACGTGTACTGTTGGTCACACTGTTGTTTAGACATTAGTTTTTAACAAGGCACACGTCTAAAAAGTGGCCAAATTTTGAATAGCTGTTAATTTTTACTGACACGATAATGACTGATATGATAAATACAAAAGTTTCTAAATAATCTACACATTTTGGTTGGCTACATAAGGGATAAGCTGTGCATACAGATTTACTAGGCCATGATCGCATCTCGGCCAATGAGAAATCAGAACGATTGCGCTCGCATGAATTTTGGGCGCTGTAACATCGTGACTGATATCCAAGTGAGAACGAGTACCAATCCACTGGACACGTTATTACACAGGTAATACACCTGTTACCATACGCATTGCGTAAGCCTCTTCAGACGCGAACCCTCGGCTCAAACTGGCCGCAAGAATTCCGAGTACTTTCACTCGTTGCCGTAGAGAGGAGGTGTCGCGATATATACACCCGTGACGTTCGATAGGGGAGAAGGAGAAACGTTTGTTGCATACCTTGAAGTCGGCCAGTTAGCCGGCAAAATTAAAGTGAAATTAATCCTGGAAAAATTACGGTCTGCTGCACGATCAATGGGAGCACGAGTCAGCTCGTTTGTAGTGTTTGTAGGTACATACCATTGCATCGACTGGATTGCATTCATGAACGAATATAATCGCCCAGTAAATTATTGCTGTTGTTTTACCTTTTCATTTTCGAAATCGAATCGTAATAGACTGTATACATTGCAAACTGAAAACGTGTAACGATTCTTTTACGCTTATAGGAAGTTATGAGTAGACTGATGAGTTTATGTATTTATGACAAAAATTAGTAGGCGCAATTTGATATAGTAAAAACATTAGAAATATTTAAAAATACTGTTTCATTATTTTTAATTCATTTGAACATATTAAGGTAGAAAATAAATTTCAATATTTTAAAACAATATATATATATTGCCGAAAATAATGAAAAATTTCAATTTTTCCCACTTCTGATCGTTTATAATTTGTAAATCAAATAACCAATTTCACTGTAATTTTCAGAACGTATATAATTCGTACAGGTTTATAACAGACATCTTTTAGATTTTCGTTATTGGCCCAGCTAAAAAAGTTGTAAAGATCAATTTTTACTATTGTTTTTCACAATTTCGACCAAATGCATTTTTTCAATTCATTTATTAGACGTCATTTGCTAAACTGATTTTTCTAGCCTTACAGAGAAATTGAAGTCGTTTGGTCCATTCATAAAAAAGTTATTTTGATTTAAAGTGTGTTGGAAACAGTTATGCTCCTTACTTAAAACTACAAAATGAAAATATAATCAAAATAACTTTTTTATGAATGGACCAACCGACTTCAATTTCTCTGTAAGGCTAGAAGAATGATATATATATATTAAAAAACATTCATGTAAAAATATTAGAAATATTTAAAAATACTCTTATTATTTTCAACGCATTGAACATATTAAGATAGAAAACGTATTTCAATATTTTTAATTAAATAAATTACAATGCAATATGTATCAATATAATATAATATATATATAATATAATATATATATATACATATATGTATAAAATATATAGCAATATTTTAAAATAAATTAATTTTAATACAATATGTATCAATATTATATAATATATATGTATATATGTATACATATACGTATACATGTAAATATAATATACATGTTCAATGGGCTGAAAATAATAAAACAGTTTTTTAAATATTTCTAATGTTTATACTGTATAAAATTGCACCCATTAATTTTTGTCATAAATGCATAAAATCCGCCGTATATTCATAACTTTCTATAAGTGAATGCAATCCATATATGTATAAATAAATCAATTACAATAATGCCTATGGCGACGCTGAATAAAATAGTTTAGAAAAGCAGACATTACATCGAATTAAAAGAAATGTAATTTGGACGAAAAAAAGTACCAAACCTGTTCAGTTTAACGCGCGGCATGATTTTTCAGACAGTAAATCGGTGAATAACGGAGTGATAAGACAAACAGAAATAGAGAGGAAATAAAATCGCATGAGTAATCCGCATGAGTAATTTGATCCATAGAGAAAATTGAGCAATCTAGGTAGTAGCCGAGTGTGAAACAGTACACACGCTAAAGTAAACTTAATATCACATGTTTACAGACGATTGCCAATTTTAAACGCACTACATGTTCACATTGGAAATCCGCAATTAACACAATACCGACCGGTGATTATTGCATAATAATGAAAATCTATGGTACATGGCTAAAAACTTTTTAATGGAACCTTCA
>CM052201.1:2833578-2869817 GCA_028455805.1 Lasioglossum figueresi
ATTTTGTTCATAAATAATAACAAGAAATAAAATAGCAGTAGTATTTTTTATTTTAAGTGTTAATTATATTTATATATTATTAAACTTAACATAAGATTATGTTTATGTGACAGTGTTTTGAAATATTCATGATGCACAGGAAGTACGAGGTGTGATCAAAAAGTAAGGTGACTTTTTGAATTTCGCGGGATACCTACAGTCGATTTTCGTTTTATTTTTTTTCTTATGCTAGTACACTCGTCCCGAACATATGTTCACAGATTCAGCTATATAGCATTTTTTGTTTGTTTGTGAGAAGCATAAAGGTTAGAAGTGTTTTGCCTGTTCGACGATTTTCTGCTGCCGAAAAAAATGGATCATAGAATTTGCATCAAATTTTGTTTAAAAAATGGAATTAAGTGCCCCAAAACACTTGAAATGTTGATAGTGGCATACGGTGAGTGTACTGTGAGTAAAAAAAATGTTTATAAGTGGTACAAGCTCTTCCAAGAAGGCCGAGAAGATGTTAATGACGAAGCTCGCCCTGGACGCCCCAGCACGTCAACAACTGATGAAAACGTTGAAGAAGCGAAGAAAATAGCGTTGGGGAATCGTCGAATTACCATTAGAGAAGTTGCTGATGATGTCGGCATCTCGTTTGGTTCGTGCCAAGCAATTTTAACGGAATTTTGAAAACACAATTCATGGATTTTGCATCACGATAATGCACCTGTTCACGCATCGTTGCTTGTGGATAATTTTTGGCCAGAAACAACACCACAATCATGCCTCAGTCACCATATTCACCGGATTTGGCTTCCTGCGACTTTTTCCTGTTCCCAAAACTGAAGAGACCCATGAAAGGACGGAGATTTGCTACGATTGAGGAGATAAAGACTGCATAGCTGGAAGAGCTCAAAGCTATACCAAAAAGTGCTTATCAGAAGTGCTTCGAGGAATGGAAAAAGCGCTGTCACAGGTGTATTATATCTGAGGGGGATTACTTTGAAGGGGACAACATAAATATTGATGAATAAATAAATATTTTTTGATAAAAATAAAAAGTCACCTTACTTTTTTATCACACCTCGTATATAAGGTAATAACTGCTTCATATTCTTATATTTTTCGTATGCAATAGGTCTGGTATCATTATACAAAGGCGCTATGCCAGAGCGATTCGTTCAAATTTTGGTGGTCTTCCCCGACATGTAGTTTATAGATCTAACGTCTTAAATTCTGGGTCCTCCATCGATGTTTTATATAAAATAGTATACGATGCACTTTTGCAAAACCTAATCCAACATATTCTCAGCCAGTTTTGTATTTTTTCTTACCCGTTTTTGAATTGCGTTTTGTAGATTCTCTCGGACATTTCGTGTAAAATAAATGTATTATTTTGTTTACATTGTTTTATAACATCGTGATAATCCTGTGACGTGGTAACCACGTGACTACGCAATTATTTAATATAATCATATTAATAACTGTAATCATTAATCAGTCTATCACCGTTGAATTAAATCAGTAATCATGATTACGTTCTGTAATTTTTAATCATTAACCAGTAATTTTTAAATCATTCAATGATGAATTTATATTTTATACAGATCTGCAATGTACATATATTTGTACCTTGATAATTGTACTATTTACCTTATGTGTGTGTGTGTACGTTTATAAAGTTCTTCACATCATTAATAATAAGTGTTGTTGATAGTATAATTCAGAGATTTTCTATGTAACACTATGTAAAAACTATATATATATATATTTTTTAAATGTTCATAGTGTTGTTATTACAGCAAAAGCACAAGATTAAATCATAATCAAAAATGTAATCGATTCATGAATAATAATTAATAAAGGAATCACGAACATAGATTACAACTTCTGATTCTGATTGAGAAGTTATTCTATAAATTTCTTTATTCGAGCACGTATTATTATAAAAATTGTGAAATATCTAAATTAATTCAGTCTTGTAATTTTTATAAAAGAATATATGTATATCTGATACATTTTGTACCCGGTACGGTTAGTGTTAACACTAAACCTACCGAGCCTTAAAAATAACTGGTACATGTTCCCTAATAAAAATGACAAGATTGATTTTATTTAGACATTGTGTAGCCCCTATTGTAATACGTGCTCTACTAAAGATATCTACCCAACCATTCCTTATAAAGTCATGTTTATTATTTCAATAATTGTAAAATAAAAAATCTGGAACCGGACATTTTGACCGGTGGTGTTAGGTTTAGTGTTAAATAACCTCAAGAATCGCCCTTTGAAGGAAATGCCACATTTTTCGGGCACCCTGTATAACTAGTTTCAATGTAGAAGGAATTCCCCTAACGCTAGACTTTAGCTTTAACATATAAAATATATAAAAAACGCACGAAAGTATGTTTCAACTTGATAGAAAAATTTATGGACGAATCCAAATGGAATAAAATGAACTCACAATTAACGGATCATTTAATTGTTAATATTCTGTTTCCATATCAAGCGTACGTTTGAACGTAACACAAAAGCGGCGATGTTTCTTCACGGGCAATTTTGCGAAATCATAAAATGAAAAATTATTGGCACAACGTTCATTAGGTCGATTGGCAAGAAGCATTATAATTTCGAATTCAGAACGAAGCGAACAGTTTTCTCGTGAAAATATGCACTGATTAAAAGGAGTAGCTCTTGCGTGATGAATAATTCGATCAAACACGCAACCGATTTCAAGATCCTAATCTCCTAATATGATTTCAGCGTTGCATAAATACTCGAAGCAGTAAGTTTTTACGATCCATGTAAATATCAAAGTGAGCATAAGAAATTGCAGGAAGCGAGCATCGTTCGATATCTATCTTGCTCGGATATCGACGGTAATGATAGAGAGTGCAACCACGAGTTACACGGTAAATAAACCGTAGGGTTAGAAAGGATTTGAAGAAAGCGTTTCACGGTAAAAACTATGGATATCTCGCTTCTACGGTAAATGTATCATGACAAACCGATGAAAGAGAAAAATAGAGAAAAGAATGATTTCACCAGCTCCGAGCATCGAGTACCCTCAATAAAATAAAAACATTCAAACTTCTTCCCTGCATTAGCAATTGCAAGTTACCATAAGAAAATACATAATGATCGCTAGACTGCGGATCTTTATGCAAAATCAACATTTCCTGCATCAATTGCAAGAAACATATGAGTAGACCGCGGATGTTTATGCAATTTGCAATTTTTATAGACGAATTTTAAGAAACTGGAATCGAATAAACTCTTATTTTCAGAGATAGTAGCCTTTTTAGACCTGAAATAAAAATTAAAATCGTACTAAATTCTGTCGTATTTTATATCCTAGCATTTTTTGAAAATTTTCAAAAGTCATAATTGCATCAAGATTCTACATATGAGTGTCTGTCTTCCATTAATAATTTTAATATGTCGAAAATTGTGCATTAAATTGTATCCTAAATTGCACCTACTCTGTTTTTGCATAAATGTATAAAATCAGAACCTAAACATACAATAAATCTGTAAATTGTATAATAATTATAATAATCTATAGATTCCGGATTTTGATCCAAAATAAAAGGTTTGTGCATCAATTGCAAGATCAGGTAGTGATGGCGATACACAATCGCCATTAAAATTGACGAGGAATTCTATACAGATGTAATTATATTAATAAATACTGTGAATTGTTAATAAAATTAAAAGATAACACATATCAATATGAAGACAGGAGTATACGTAAATGGTAACTGTATCGATACCGGTGATATCGATACTTCATTACCGATATATCACTTGTGTCGATACTTTGATTATTATCAATACGAAATATCGATACAATTGAAATGTATCGCCATCGCTACTCCGGATCATTATGCAAAACAAAAAGTTTGTGCATCAATTGCAAGACAAGAAGTTAAATATAAATCTATATTTTTCACTAATAATTTTAATATAGTGAGAATATATCAATACTCTTAGGAAATTGGTTAGAGGGCGCTTGAATGAATGGTTCGATGTGTGACTGAAGAGCAAATACAAACGGATAAAGTGTAACAAATTGCGAAAATTGCAGTAAAGTGGCAGTTAGGGAATCGGGGATTAGCACAAAAGGGCTACGGGAAAGAGTTTTTGGGGTCGAGGTAAGTGGTGGGCAGTGTAAAAGAGCGGGAAGTTGAAAGTGAGGTTAAGTTAGAGGTTACGAGCGTGCACGTGTCGTACAGAAACGATAGGTAAATGTATGGGAAGGAAACGGAGGAAAATGCAGGCACAGTACAGGGGGATGAGGGTGTCAAGAAAGAGGAGGGATTAAACAGAGAGAAAAGAAAAAGAGGGAGACCGACAATCAGTGAGGGTAGGCAGAAAGGGGGTGAGGGCCAGAGGAAAATTACAGATATATTAAGGTTAGGACTAGAGGAAGGACCATATATCTCCTGTGAAAGTGACGTGGAAGCAGAAGTTAAAAAGATAGATCGTAAGGAAACTCCAACAAGAGACGAAGGTAGGGAGGCACACGAAGGAATTGTAAAGCTATGGGCGGAGCACACGAAATCGTGGGAGGGCATAGCGAGCAGAATGGAGCATGTATTAAAGGAAATAAGTAAAGGAAGGGAAGGATTGGAAAAGAAAGTAGAATCGGAAGTAAAAGAAGTGACAAGGAAAATAGACAAGTTGGAAGTAATGTGGAGAGAGAAAGAAGAAGAATTACTCAATAGGGTAGAAGGGATGATAAGAAAAGCAGAAGAAAAACATTTGGAGCAGAAAGAAGCAAGAGAGACAGAAAGAAAAATATGGGTAACAGAAGTGATGGAGAAAGTAGAGGAGAAAATACAAGAGAACAAGAGGAAAAGCACGGGGGAGGACCAACAAAATAAACAGGGGGAAAGCGTGGATGGCGATACACAGAGGGAATTGAGAGGGTGAAAAAGAAAGATGGAATTACAAGAGAGAAAAGAGAAAAGGAATAATAAGAAGGTGAAAGAACTATTAGACCAAAAATTCGGCATAAAAGTAGGGATAAAAGAAATAAAAATGAAAGGAAGAGGGCAGGAAATAAAGGTAGTGATAGTGCAGTTAGAAAGCTGGGAAATGAAACAAGAAATAATGAGTAAAAAAGGTAAAAGGGAGTTAGGAAAAGTATTTATCGACCATGTTCTGACAGAAGAGGAAAGGGGGGTACAAACAAGACTGAGAGAGATTGCAGCAGAAGAGAGGAAAGAAGGAAAAGAATTCAGAGTAAGGTACGAAAGTATATGTATACAAGGAAACTGGTTAGACTGGAACGAGGAAAAAAGGGACATCATAGGAAGGAAGGATTTTCGACGGCAATTACAAACTAGGAATACAAACAGAGCAGAGGAAAAGGAGCGGGGAGGATTCGAATAAGAGGAAGGGGGGATGTTATTTCGGAATGTAGCAGGTATTGAGAGAAAGGATAGAGATTTTTGGAAATATATAGAGAACTTCGACTTTAAAGGACTGACAGAGACCTGGCTGGAAGAGAAAAGATGGGAGACACTGAAACCATGGTTACCGAAAGGATTTGAGTGGAGAGGCTATCCTGCAAGGAGAGAAAGGGAAAAAGGAAGGGCTAGTGGAGGAATCCTGATTGGAGTAAGAGACGACTGGAAGATAGTGGAAGAGAAAAGAGAAGCAGAGGGGATAATAGGAATGAAGATAAAAATAGAAAAGGAACTATGGAACATATGGACAGTATACTGCAATAAAGGAGTGGATAAGATAACACCAATATTAACGGAAGAACAAGTAAGCTAGGGGGAGGAGATAATGATAATTGGGGGAGATTTCAACGCCAGAATAGGTGAAAAAGGAAATGTTTATGATGGAATAGAGGAAGAGGAGCTACCTTCCGGAAAGTCGATGGACAAAGTGGAAAATAAAGAAGGAGAGAAACTATTGAGATGGTGCGAGGAGGAGGGAATTTAAGAGGGGACGAAAGAGGAGAATATACACATGTAAGAGTAAGGGGAGCATCAGTTATTGACTATGTCATAACTAACAGAGAGGGTCTGGAGAAGGTGGAGGAGTTGCGGATAGATGAGAGAGTAGAATCGGATCACATGCCACCGAATGTACACGTGAAAATATCGGAAAAGAGAGACAAAGAGAGGGAGGAGAACACCGAAAAAGAAGTAAAATGCTGGAGTGAAGAAGCAATAGACAGATACAGAGAATCCACGAAAGAGGCAATATTTGAAGAGGAAGAGGAAGCAAAACAAGTTTGGGCCCAACTGAAGGAAGTAGTAAGAGAAAAGGTAGAAAAGAAGAGGGTCAAGCAAAGAAAATGGAAGATAGGCCAGGAATATTGGTGAGTCAAGGAATGTAGCCAACATAAGAGGAAAGTGAAAAGAGTGTATAAAAAATGGAAGGCTGGAAAAATCGAGAGACAGGGTTATTTGGATGAAAAGATGAAATTCAAAAAATTGTGTGAGGAAAAGGAGAGAAAGAAGCAAGAAGAACTGAGCCAGCTAATTCTAAATGTAGAAAAATCAAAAATAATGGAATTCAGTAAAGGAACAGGGAGAAGACGAGCGTTTAAGTGAAAATGGAAAGGGATGAAAATAGAAGTAGCCAAGGAATTTACGTATTTAGAAGTAATTGTTCAACGAGATGGGGGGTTAACAAAACATGTTAAGGAAAGTGTGAGAAAGGCAAACGTGGTGCTTAACCAAACATGGGGAATAGGAGAGAGGAAATTTATAGATAATTTCAAACTTAGAATGTACCTGTTCGACGCACTAGTTTTAGGAGTTCTAATGTGTGGAGTGGAGATTTGGGGCTATTAGGTCTATTATTTGATCTAAGCAGAGCTGAGGAAAACAGTATTTTACATAGTAAATAGTAAATAATCCTATTTATTTTAAAGTATGTGTACAACTTTGAAAATAAAATATTCTATTTGATGCAGTAATTTTTGAAAATAAAATAATATATTTGAGGCAGTAATTTTTAAAAATAGTATTTTATTTGAAGAATATTGAAAATATTTGTATTTTGTCTTTTATTTTTTCAATTTTAACTTTAAATAATGGTTCGAATTCAATACATTTATGAGTGTAAATCGTTTCTTAACGATAAGATACACTGTACGTTTATGCGGTTCCTTAGAGTATTACAACAATACAAAAAGTAAAATATTTTATGTCGTGTTTCAGATTGTTGAAATAGAAATATTTGAATTTTTGAAGAGTGGGTGCCAATTATTTTTATTTCTTTTTTAAGAGATAAAGTTGACAGTTGATTCTTTTTGGTTCTCACTTTTGAAATAATCCAAAAAAGGTTTTAGTTTCCTTTTTGATTTATAACTTTAACTTTTGCACATTTCACTTGGATTTTTGTTATTTTTTATTTATATATTCTATTTTTATTTATTTATTAATTTTATTATAAATCTGACATTACATATTTACATTTTATAATTGTTTGATATATTCGATTATCATCTTTTCTCTCTGTTATCATTAAAAAATGTACGTTACAATAAACAGTCATGTGTCAGGTTCGCTACCACTGGTGTAACAATAAGGCGAAAACAAATGCCTGTGTGTGTGACGATTTTGACGAAGGCTTCCGATAATATAGGCGACGAGCGCCGATCAACGGAAAGACGAGAAGTCGCCTAAGAACGCTCGCGAAGTGAACGAAGTGTTATTTATGTTTCGGATTCTGTTGATCCATACATTGAACCTTGAGTGTTTTTCATCACGATTCCTGACATACGCGAAACGTTATCATGAAATACAATATAAATTGGAAACTAGGATATTTCAAGGGGAAACAAGTGACTTCTACTAAATCCTAAGGTACCTCACACGTAACGTAAGAAACGGTTGTAGAAATCTCTAAAAATAATGCTATTTATAGTTCAATCTGTAGTTCGACGTTTGATTAGAAATCCATAAAATTCCTGGTCAGAATTTCCCTCCAACGATTCTTCTGGAAGTCTTTCGAATAATTTGCGGTTTGGTTGTTTGTAAACCATCCACCGTTACGAAATATTTAGCCGCAGCCTTTTCCATCGCGAAGAATGCGCTGAAATTGTGATGGTGTCGTAAACCGAATGCCAAACCGTGACGTACACTTTTGTTATGTATCAGACGGAACTTCCTAAAGTATTTTCAATTACGGACCAACGAAAACTCATTACATGAATTATACATGATTATTCACTGTCGTACGGAATGTAACTATGATTTGGCGGCTTTCTTTTGTCATTCGGATATACACTTTCAACGTATTTCTTTTCGTATTCGTTGAGGAAAAATCTTCAAAATACTTAACAATTTATCTGGAATATTAAATGATCATTGAGTGAGTTGAACTCTCACTTGGGGGGCCAAAAATGTTCAACTTTTCTGAATGTAATATTATACAATTCGACGAAAAAATGATAAAACTTGAAATTCTAGTGCGACGAATCCAAGTTTCAATGTGCGGAGTTCACTCGTTTGAAAGTTCTACACTAGTAAAGTTGTTCGACTTCAAGCGCGTTTCAGAGGTTAGAACGCTGCCATATTGGTTTCCAAACATAGGATCCGTTAGATCTGGTTTTATCATTTTTTCGTCGAATTGTATAATACAAATTGTATAATTACATTCAGAAAAGTTGAAAATTTGTCGTCCCCTGAGTGAAAGTTTAATCGTAGACTGTTTAACCCTTTGCACCTGGAGCTAATTTAACTAGAAAATTAAACATTTCTTCCTGCCTAGAATAATTTCATTCCATATTAATTTTTTTCTTCGTATGAATATAAAATTGATATAATACCTCATACACAATACTTGAATATTTAGTAATTGATTGGTAGATTGCGGATTTTTATGCGAAATAAACATTTTCTGTCTTTGTTGCAAGAAACATGAGCCACTTTGAAATTGCTTTCTTCTTTTAATTATTTTAAAAGATCAATAATAACGTATCCCCACTCTTAAATTCTTTTAATCTTTGCATCTTTTAAAACTATAGCGACTTAGTTTTGTTATAAATGCATAAAATCCGCAGTCTATTGATTAGATAGCAACATATTTAATAATGTCAACAATATTTTGAATAATGGGGGAATAATGGGAATGAATGAGAGATCTCGAAAAGACAGTCTTCGTTGGTTAAAATGAAAATAAGATTACTTTGACGAATGAATTTTGTTAAAATTAACACATTTCTAATTATGGCAGTAGTTCTTTTGTATTTAATATGTAATTCTAATTCTTTGCACTCGGAGCTATTTCAACTCGAAAATAAATCATTTCTTGCGGCTTAGTATAATTCCATTCCATATTAATCTTTTTCTTTGTATGAATATAAAATTGATATAATACTTCATACAATACTTAAATGTCTAGTATTTATGAAAAAAATGAGTAGGTGTAATTTAAAACGGTAGAAACATTGGAGGAATTTAAAAATACTGTTACATTACTTTGAACCTATTAAACATATTAATTAAGACAGACAATCAATTTCTATCTCATTCCAGCATGTTGGAATTCAGGTAGAACATTTTTATTTTGCATAAAGATTCGCTGTCTATTGATTAGATGCCAATATATTTAATAATGTCAACAATATTTTGAATACAATGGTACAGCAATTTTTAGTGGAGACTCTCTGAATCACCACTGGAGTGCTAAGGGTTAAACAAAACTTTTTAAACTAGAAAGGAAGGCAGACTTGAGATTAACGATTTCAACGAACGGAACGTCGCGTTTCACACCGAAAACCGCAATGATGTTGTCATAGATGTTCATAGAAATGGCGTTACTGACGCCACGCCGCAGTTTTCCGGTGAGGGTGTTCATTCACCGACAACGTAAATATACACCAACAATAAGATTAGCGACACCGGTGGGGTGATGCAAGGCTAAAAGAACTTGTTTCATTTCGTAACGTTATCGTAATTTTACAGGAAAGTGTTTCTTTTACTTATTAATAGACTGTGAATTTTTATGCAGAATTAAAATAGCTTGTATTAATTGCAAGGATCAAGTCACATGAAAATGTCTTCCTTTTCTCAATCACTTAAATCAGTTGAAAATAATATATTGACGCGCATAAATTCTTTTAATGTTTACACTGTTTTAATAATGGTATAGCCCAGTGGTCGGCAAACTCATTACTTAAAATAGTCAAATATTAGCAGTACAACAAATTAGATTTCTTTTGAGAGCCAAATTTCTTTACATTAACTCTGTTTATAGAAGTCGGTTAAAAATAGGCGCACTGAATGAAACTAGATATCATACTTTATAATGATCTTATTTATTGATAAAAATAGAGTAGAAATTGCTCTTTATTTGAATTTAGATATGACACACCGACTGATTGGAAATTGCATTAAAATAAAATAAATTAATTTTAAGCACGTCATTCGATATTTAAAATTTAAACAGACCATTCGACAGGGCGACCCTCTGTGACAAATTTCAAGTCGGTACCCCTACCACAATGGTAGTTATAGGGTGAGCACAGTTGAATGAATTATGCTCTGTTTCTCCTGTTCGTAAAAAATTACGAAAAAATCCATGAACATTCTATCAAATAGCACACATGACAGTAAATTATTTCAGAATTTTTGGTTGCAAATTCGATTTTTTTTAAAATCCAGAAGCATAAAATTGCCGATTTTATATGTACAGAAGTTTTCAGAGTACATAGTCTGCATTAATTGCAAGGATCAAAAGCCACATCAAAATTTCTTTCCTTAATCACTTGAATTAGTTGAAAATGATATATTGATACACATCAATTCTTTTAATCTTTACACTGTTTTAAATTTCACCTACTCATTTTTGTCATAAATGCATAAAATCCACAGTCTTCATATTATACGGTATTGTGAAGTCTCTTAAAAAGTCTTAGGCCAGTTAGATTACACAAGTTATTTACATTTCTGCCGTTTAAAGAACGAACATTTTTTTATACCACCATATTTGCCTCCATTAACAGTACAACTTTTCTCTGTAACATTTTCTTTTATCTTCAAGCCTAATCGATCTATTTAGGTGTTCTGTTTCCCGTGAATCACCCGGTATACGTTATAGCAAACATAGGCACAATACAAACATTCAACGTAATTGTTTAAGACGTCCCCACAGAACTACCTCACCGCGGACGCATCAAATAATAATAGTCTGCTGCAACAAAGGTTAGTAACGAATACACATTTTTGCTCGTCAGTCGCAAGATGCAGGATCTAAGTAAACATTTATATTCCTCATTAGCAACTTTAATATGTTAGAAATAATATATAAACATGTTTGAATTTTTCGAATCTGTTCACCGTTTTAAATTACACCTACTCATTTTTGTCGAAAATGAAAATCCACAGTCTAGCTATTAAAGATAAAGGATCGTAAAATGTACAGTGAGTTATGAAAGTATTCGAACGCCCTTTAAAATAGAACTTTTTTATAATTGTACCAAAAAATCTGATTTTTTATAATCAATTAGAAGCATTGGTTAATGAAATGACATGCAAAAAGATTTTCCGAAAATTGTAATTTACAAAGTTACAAAGTTAGAAAATTTAAAATATATATGTTTTGTAGATCTTGTTAGTTATTCATATGATGAATATTTGAATGAGGAAAAAACGACACGCATCGAAAGATGTACGATTCTGTGAATTTTAAGCTGAAACTGACCAAAAGTCGTGTAAAACTACTATTTTCACCATTTTTAACCGCTTGTACATCGTGCGTGTGTTAATCGATTTCGATGAAATTTTCAGCATGTGTATAACTAACATAGATCTAATAAACATATGCACCGTCTATTTTGAAAGTGGTGCAAGTCCTTTTTTGTTGTTTCGTAAAAATTTAAGGTTAGCATATTAGTCAATTCAAAAATATCAATTAATTATGTCAAGTCTGGCAATGTTTCTACTAATTTATGAATATGTAATTTGATTATATAAATTTCTTTTAGACAAATTTAACTAAAATAGTATATATTTACGCATACGCTACGTATACGTATACGTTAGTATAATTAGTCAATTGGACCGTTTATTTTGAAAGTGGTGCAAGTCCATTTAAAAAAAAATGACTTTCTATTTACACTAAATTAATGACAAATTATGCGAGGTCTCATTTTTAAAAAAATGGACTTGCACCACTTTCAAAATAAAGGGTCCAATTGTAAAAATCATGTAATTTCATGTATGAAAAATTAAATATCACTTAAAATATATTTTGTATTAATCCAATTATGTTCATAAATAATAACAAAAAATAAAATAGGAGTAGTATTTTTTTATTTTTAACGTTAATTATATTTATATATTGTTAAACTTAACATAAGATATTGCTATTACTTAGTTATGCTCCTTATGTGACAATGTTTTTAAATATTCATGATGCATAGGAGGTATACAGGGTGAGTCTGAAGAAACAGAACACCTAAGTGTCTCCGTTACTTTTCGTTGTACAAAAAACCTTCTTAGGACAAAGTTACACTGTTTGAAGGGCCACATCCCCGTTTTTGTTTCATTTCGTCTCGTTTCATTTCGTGTAAAATAAATATTATTTTGCTTACATTGTTTTATACAATCATAATAATCCTGTGGTGTTGTAACCACGTGACCACAATGTGAAATTTATTATTTTGTCTAAATTGTTTTATAACATCGTGATAATCCTATGGTGTGGTAACCACGTGACTACGCAACCTATGTGTATGGAAATTGGACTTGCACCACTTTCACAATCAATCACCACGCAATTTCTTTTATTAGCCAATTTCAAATTGAACAAAGCATTGGCATTTTTTAAGATATTAATATTAATGTCATATCCCATTTAAAAAAATGGTTTTACGCCGCTTTCAAAATAAACGGTCCATATATTTTAAATTTTCGTTAAGCACCCAAATGAAAAAGTTTTAAAAACTGCCTTTTTCATTTTTGCATGTAACCTTCTAAATTATAATTTTTAGGAAATCTTTTTTGCATATCATTTCGTAAACCAATGCTTCTAATTGATTATAAAAAATCAGGTCGTTTGGTGCAATTATGAAAAAGTTATTCTGTTTTAAAGGGCGTTCGAATACTTTCGTGGCTCACTGTATCTTGATTCAGATTATTTTCTTGTCATTTAGCGGTAGAGATTAAGAATCCGTGGATTGAAGACTATGCAGTGCTGAAAAAGATTCCCATAAAAAGAGGCTCTCACGCAACGAACGAGGCTATGCAAAGCTTCTTCGCTTTCGAAAGTAACTTTAATGAAATGGCAAACGGAAAACGGCTGACGGTGAAATTCTTGCGATTCGCAAAGACTGGAACGAGCCTGTTGCTACGTGCAAAAACGGCGAGCCACGGAACAATGGCGGTATGTTTCTAATCACTAAATAGTGTGCAAACAAGACGTTCCAAACAATCCGAGTGTTCACTGCGTCACGTGAGTCTTGAAGTCTGGGAGTCAAGCGACCTTCAGCTGCGGTAACCGTGTGCGAGATGAAATCTCGTTGCTCAGGTGCCGCGCGTTAATAATTCCCTGTCAAAGATTTTATAACACTTAAGGGGACATTACACTTTCTCGGTCGAAAATTATAATAATTTTTATGGGACGGATAAAGTAAAGAACAAACATTTTTTGAGTCTGTAATTTTTTTGACATACAGCAGCGGACAAAAGTTTAAGATTCTATAAAAATTACGATAGCTATTTTAATATTGTACTATACGATTTGAACTTTTTCGGAAGCTAGAGCAATCAGCTTACTACAGGATGTGAAAAGAAATTTTTTCAGAAATTCCAATTGATCGGAATTGTAGAAGAAATACTAAAAGTTGCATTTTACAACTTTTTTATGTGGGCCTATATTAAAATTTTTTAAAATACGATTTGTCAATCTACCTCTGGCTGCAAGACATTCTGAGGCACGATTACGATTTCCGTGGTCCCTACTTTGAAGGTTAGATTTGTGTTCCTGGGGTCATTTTAAGAAAAAAATGATCTGATCTAAACTCATCTAACCTAACCTGACCTAACCTTCCCATTGTAGATGTCATCCGGAATTTGGTCTTTTCAGAACGGAGCCTTCGCCGAAATATAAATATACTCAGAAACTGCGCAGCCGATAGAAAAATGTCATAGGACATAAATTGTTGGAAATGTAATTTTCTACAAAAAAGATCTCTTGATATTTTGCCATATTTCGCATAGTTACCGAGATATTTGCAGATTTATAAAAAATAGGAAATCTACTGTACCGGCTAAAACAGGCCCATTAGATACCTGTTATATATACATTTTTTTTCTTAAAATAACCACAAGAACGCAAATTTAACCTCTAAACAAGGGGACACGGAAATCGTAATCTCCCCCATTCTGATAATAATTAAAGCGATCTATAAGAAAAAGAGTGTAATCCTGCTTTTTAAAAATGATACACACTACTTTAAAAAATCTATGCGTCACATAGGTTTAGAAGTTTTAGAAATTTTGACAAATATTTCTATCACGTCACCAATGTTTGTTCTACTGAGAAATTACAATATATTCGTTTTCATAATTCTTTAAAATAACATTACTCCATGCTAAGTACATTATTCCATATTTGGTCACTTTCCTCTACATTCGATTTTGTGTGATGCATGTAGTGATGGGCATTCAGTACTCTGTCTTGCAAAGTTTTCGAACAAATCACTCGCCACAGAGTTTCGAATCAATTCGATATTTATTCGAAATCAGAAATTCTTGAGACTCTTGAAAGTCTTGAAAGTCTTGAAAATTTTAAAAGTCTTGACAATCTTAATAAATGTTATACTTTTTATAATATTGGTACGTTCATACATCATTCATCCCAATTCTGACATGAAGTAATCATTGTCTCGTGATAGATGTAACATTTCAAGAGTTTCAATTCTTAGAAACCATCCAAAGTTTTAAGGCTTTCAAGATTTTCAAGACAATGAAGACTTTCAAGAGTTTCAAGAGTTCTAAGTTTCGAATTATCTTGCAAGTGATTCGAATTTTTGGTCGTAAACATTGAATCGAAGCGATTCGAAGAGATTCAGATCCCATCGCTACATGCATGTGACTAATTAACGCCAGGACGTTCGCAACTTGAGTTATGAAAGTTAACGTCGCATCCTGTTTTTAGCATTGCAGTAATTCTATTGACGGTGGCTTATAATTATTACCTCTGTATTGAGACGTGGCATGAAAGTGGTAAGATGCTCCGTCAAGGTCTTCATCGGCTTGAAGAGGACTGAGGCTTAAAAGTCTTGGCGCCTCGGCATGGCCGCGAAACCAACGCATTTCTGAAACGCAGACAACAAACCTTCATTGTATTACTTTCATTGTTTTTAACAGATTGAAATTAGGAAATTATCGAGCTCCCAGTGCTTTCGTTGCGCGTAACTAAACGTTAATTCAATCGAAAAATTATTTAAATAGTTCTGCGCATAAATAAATGCACTAATTTAGCAATCAATTTGATGGATGAGGTCATTTAGGAGAGGAATACACAATCAGTCAAAAAATCTTCATACGCTCTATAAAATGGAATAACTTATTCAAAAGTGCGCCAAACGACTTGAGTTTTTTTAAGAACATTAATTTATAAATATGTTTCAATTGCAATTGGGAAGGATTATGACAAGAATAGTAATTAATGCTTTTTAAAGCTTTTCTATCAGAGCGTGTAATGAAAATATACATTTTATAAATTCATGTAAGTTACATGCGTGTATACATATATTCTAAAAATTTATTTGAAATTTTGAGTAATGTTGCCACGAATTGTATAAGATGAAAAATAGTGAAAACTGCTGTTCTGCATTACTATAACGTTACACTGTAACTGTAACCCTGGTAGAGTACGGTAAGCATGAACATGGTCTTCGTACGTTATGTTTTTTTAACTCTAGAAATAACTGTTTCATATTATTTTATAAACATAACAAGAATGTGTCTATCCAAATTTTTGGCTATATTTGCAATGATACATACCCAAAGAAATAAATTTGGTAAATAATTCCTCAGGGAAGCATCTTTACAATCTTAATATGTAATCGCAAATTAAAAATATTAGAACCCGTCATTTTAACGGGTACCGTAAACATAGTGTTAAGAATATGTGGCTCTTTCCAAGGTCATTTGAAGGTCAACATATTATTATCATACATGGTTGAATTTGTCTTCTCATAGCTGTAATGTTACGCTAATCAAAATACGTAGTTGTATTTTAAAAAAAACGACGAAGACCTTGAAATATCGGAAAATATAACCTAGAGAAAAAAAACTTTCCGTCATAATAATTACCCCACTGAACCAAACATTTTCTTGTATTACTAAAAACAACGCAGATATTTTCGGTGTAAGTCTTAGGTGCCTCAACCTTTACATTTAATTAATTCGCCAGAAACTGTGTAACTGAATGACACTTTTGATACTCTGGCTGAAAATAGACCCAGGCTCCGCTTTGCACTCCGAATAATTTTTCGATTCTGTCGCCAACAACTCTCTACCATTTTAAGAGGTTAGGACACAGTTACAAGTAGGTAAAATATAAGATCTTTAAACACAACAGTACAGAAAAAAGTGAATAATCGATTGATATAAGATTTTGTATTTCAGTTTACTATATTATGAACTCTATAAAAAAATGCTTGTAATATTTAAAAAATTATTTGTTTTTATGCCTTTCGTCGTCTTTTCTTGTAACATCTTTTCTTCCAGATGGTCAACTGGGGTACAGGATTCCTACAAATCGAATTAACTATATCAAAAATCCAAAAAAATGTTATAAACTGTGATATATACTCTAGGCATTAACGATCCCACATTTCAGTTTTTGTGAAAATTAACATAATGGCAGACATTTTAAATATAATGACTGAATTTCGGTAGAAACTTTGTTAATTTTTTATTTATATTTAACAAAATAATGGGGAAATGAAAAAAAATCAATCCTCAATGCCTAATAGATATTATAATGAAGATAACTAAAATTTTAATGCAATCGCTAAGGTAGAACTCGAGATATATACAGACTGTGGCCGGACGGGTGGTACAATCGGGCAGGGGATGATTCTACATGTAAAAATAAGTCGAGAAAAAGGAATAACGTTTTCTCGTTTAACGCCTCGTTTTCGAGAAAATCAATTTTGAAAATGCAGCAAATACAGGTTGAGACGCCTAACGTTTCACCTCAAATATCTTTGTTGTTTTCAAAGGTACATTAAATGGCTTGAGGACAAAGTTGAATGGTAAAATGGGGCTCATAGAGCACCAAAACAATTTTTGTTTTTATGTAATTTATTTTAGAGATATTAAGGTCACCTTCATTTTTTTAAATGGAACCATCCTTTTTTAAACATCTGCAATGATAGTTCCTTTCATTACGAATTCAGTGACTATAATTACTCAAGGTCATTCAAGGTCACGGACAGAAAAAACGTATAAAACTAAAATATGGAAGCACATTGTAGATGTTTAAAAAAGGGTGGTTCCATTTAAATAAATGAAGGTGACCTCGTTATCTCTGAACTAAATATATATATACATATATATATACATGTACACCGTTTTTAATACATACAACTCTGAGAAAGACGCGTCTAAAGTTTACAAATGTAATTTTTCTATAAAAAATAATTTTTGATTTTTCAAAATATTACTGTGTCCTAACCCCTTCAGTCACTTCAAAAGACAGTTCTTAGACTGCTACTTATTTTAAACAATGTTGTTTACTAATTATATTAACTATAGCTCTCAGACTTTGTTGTAATTTATATTCGTGGAACTTACATTTGTGTTCAACTAAAAAATAAGACAATTAAGTACATAAAAGATGAACCAAATATATATAAAAACCTGTTTCATTTACATTTTTCTTTCTGTGACGTCGAGTCACACTCGACAAAGGAGAGCAAAGAGTTAAAGAAAAAGAATTGCAGAAATTCTTCATTATTTCGTTTGAGCTTCGTAAAAAATGTGCTATTTTCCTGCAACATTTTTCGAACACAAAAACGTTTGGACGAGGGATAATAAGAAGTTACAAGAATGCTGGCAGATTTCGAAGCAGCAACAAGTAGCGTGCAATTCTCGATCGAACGCAATAATAATATCTATAAAAGTGAAACGGTTACACTTGCAGTGAATGGATTTCGCGTGAACGGCGACAGTTTCCGCTGCGATCGCTGAACCGAGGCCATTTTTTTTTGCCTGCGCGTTGCTCTTGTTCCTGATACCAAACAGCGTGAAGATCGAAAAAAATCTGATAATTTAATGATCAACGGCCTTGAAGAACACCAAGGGGAGGATGTTATAAATTACAAACTTGTCGTTTAGTGTGTTCCTTGTCACGCTCGATTGTCGAATAGCGATCGCAAAATTGCTTTCGTTACGCGTGAGAAGTCCAGTGAGTTTGCGAAAGAAGTGAACGCTTCGTTGGCTCAGCCTATAAGCAATTAATATCAGACCTTGCAATTCATTGATTTTAGTCAATGAGAATTGAAAAACTGATCGGAACTTCGTTTCTTGCCCATTTTTGATACATAAAGTACAATGTAACGTACAATAGAACCTCGGTTATCCGTACTAATTAGGAGCGAGGTGGTTCGAATAATGGAACAGTTTTAAAATTACTTATTAATAGACCACTGATTTAGTGCATTTATGATAAAAATGGGTGCGCACAATTCAAAGCAGAGGTCATATTAAAAAAGTTCAAGGACATCAGAGTATTAGTTTCAGATTACTAAGATAATTACTGAAAAAAATATTTATTTGCCTCCAGTATCTTGCAATTAATACAAAGATTTTTTATTTTACATAAAGATCCGCAGTTTACTTATGAAATACAAGAGAACTACCCGTGGATTAGAATGTACAGTGAACCACGAAAGTATTTGAACGCACTTTAAAACAGTATATCTTTTTTATGATCGAATCAAACGACTTTTTTTAGCAATTAGAAGAATTGATTTAAGAAAAACAAAGAAAAGAACAATTCTACAATTAGAAAAGGATGGTGACTATATAATTGAGTAGTACTGCTGTATTCTTTAATGTTAAGAAAAATAAAGAAAAGAACAATTCTACAATTAAAAAAGAATGGTGACTACGCAATTGATTAATAAAACTTTGTTCTTTAAAATTAAGAAAAACAAAGAAAAGAAGAATTCTACAATTAGAAATAAATTGTAAGTATATAATTGATTAATCCAGTTGTATTCTTTAAGATTTAACCATCGTAATCAGTCTAATGATAACAATTGAATCTATAACGTAGTTATACGAAGATAGGTACAATACTATTTCGGCAAATATCAGTTTGATGAAGATCTTGCCAGTTGGTTAAACAAAGTATGTAAATATTAAACTATTCCATTTAATGAAGATATAAATACTTTTTACCCATGTAGATGATCCAATTATAAAAATATTAATGTATCCATACGCATTTATATCTACATTTCTAACTACCTTTCCGAATGATTCATTCTTAATCTTCGTTGATTTGCTTCTGATCCTTTTGTTATTTGGTAAACTAGAATGCCGGTACAGTTAATGACATGTGCATGTGCATTCCTGAAAAGCTAAGACCGTATATGTATAAATTATCCTCGGTCATAGGTTTATTCTAAATATTCAAAGTAATGACAGTATGGTATTGGAAAGTATGTTAAATTTTTACATAAAAACTATGAAAAGTGGGACAGGGAGTTTCTTAAATTAATTAGATTCGTAATCCACCGTCAGTGCATCATTGTTTTCAGGTTTCATTAACATACAATGTAGTAGAATTGATTAAATTCATAATATATAATAGATTACCACTGAAAATTATCTATTACAAAAATGTACGAACGAATCGTCATCAAGCTCATTAACGTAATAGATTCTACGATTAATTACATACTTTGAATTGTTTCCACTGTATCACTGTATCATTACGTTTCAAATTCTTTCACATTACATACTTCCTGTTTGCATTTAAATTCGATCACTCGATGATTAATAAATACATGCTTCAGGTTGCAGAGCGAATGAAAAGGAAATCATATGATGTTAAGCATTCATATAGTAAATGTATGAAACATAAAATTGTTTCATACGAATAGCCAAAAACTATCCAATTAATTCGTTCTAAATAACCAACGAGAAGTTCTACAAAATAATAATTGTTTAAGGAGAAATTTTTTAAGTACAAAATTTCTGTCTCTCAAAATTGAACTGCTATACAAACGAGTTAATCGCATTAGAAATGAAAATGTTATTACAATTGAAATCACATTGCATTACAATCGAAAATTTAAAAAAATTTAATATAACTATTTTTAAATTATTTGCTTTGCATCTATTGATAATTAACTTTTTTCCAGTAAGTTATGAATTTGATAAAAAAAATTTTTATTATGAATACTTTTAAACAGTTTGTTAGTACAACAATTCTCATATTCCATAGATGCAAAATGTAAATTAACGTGATGCATAGCCAGCGGATTTTATGCATTTATGACAAAAAAGAGTAGGTGGAATTCAAAACAATAAAAACATTAGACGAATTTGAAGTTACGATTATATTATTTTCAACATATTAAGAAAACAAAATAAATTTATATTACATTCCAGTTTGCTGCAATTCAGATAAAAAAATGTTTATTTTGCGTAAAGATCCGCTGTCAATGGAACAAACATTTTTATGGTTCAATTGTACAGCGTTTATAGGTTTGGTATTTTAAATTTTCGAGAACAGCAGTTTTAAAATTTGTTCAGTCTCGCGTGATGTTTGATCAGGTGTTACTTCATCGCAAGCGATTTATACTGTATCAGGTTCTTTTCATCTAGACACGCATTAAAAAGCACGTATTTTAATGTTAACACAAATCGAACACACGCGCCATAATTTCCATCTGACCGCAGATTTGACCAACGAATCGTATCGGAAGGCGAGCCACGCACCGGAGGACTCCATTAAAAAATTGTGGCACTCAAGACGTTACGATCCTAATGCACAATCGCGAGGAGGGGAAAAAACCTTCGAGTTATGTCGAAGAAAATTTCTGTCGGCTGTGTAGGTACCGTTGCGGGCAACTGTAAGCAATAAACCTGTCCTCTTCCCGCCACGAATCCTTCGCGGTTGGTCTTTCGCGATTCCGCCTGACGGAATCCTCACGGAGGCGTTACCGTTCATCTGCTTCGCGTAGAAACCGTAATTTAGCAACCTAGTGCCTCTAGCAACAAACCCCGAGAATATAATAGCTTCTGCTTTAACGGTTCGCGCTGCCGTCCTCCATCGCGAATCATACTTTTTCCGCGTCATAGTTTGCGTCCAATGGAACAGCGAATTTTCAGCACAACTGTACGGTAAACGGTAACAACTTCATTTCCTATTCATCGAGTCCGGCTCCCAAAGATTCTCCATTTATTTCACACAAAACGATCTTTGCTCCGCGCGAAGTCAAATTCGACAGTTTCACGATTAGCGATATTTTCCAGAAAACACTTTGCCGGTCTGCTGCATTAAATGGACCGTTTATTTTGAAAGTGGTGTAAGTCCTTTTTTTTAAAAAAATGAGATATGACGTAATTTATGCTTAATTTAGTGTAAACTTTTTGTTTATAACTAGTTGGTATTTAATATCTTCAAAAATGCCAATGCTTTGTTCAATTTAAGATTGGCCGGTAAAAGAAATTGCGTAACCATTGATTATCAAAGTGGTGTAAGTCCAATTTCCATAGACAGGTGGCTTCATAATTGTTTCATTTCACGTGCCGAAAGTTACTATTTTTCTATTGATTTACAAGAAGCCTTACCCTATCCAAAATTATCTGTTTCAATCGCATATTATAAGCGAAATATGTATGTTTTAAATGAGGGATTTCACAATTTCCACGACAATAAAGTTAATATGTACGTGTGGGACGAAACTACTGCTTCCAGGGTATCACAAGAAATAGCCAAGAACACGAGTGGCGACACTCGGATTAATTCATCGGAGAGTGAATCAAAGAAAGGGTCCTCTCCGGTGTCCCGAGTTAAAATGGAGTCTTTTTCCCTGTTGGAATAAAAAAAATAAAAAAAGGGGATCACAGGAAAAAGCTTCTTGCTGTTTGAGACATTTAGAAAATGTAACGACTCAAAGTCATGTTATCGCATACAGCGATATGTGTACCGGGCAAAATCGAAATTTACAAATGGCGTTGATGTGGTTGAGGGTTGTCCAGTCTTGGGAAAATAACATTGAGGTAATTGATCATAAATTTTTACTCTCCGGACATTCGTATCTTCCAAACGATGCAGATTTTGGTATCATAGAAATGGCATTACGAAAAATGAATTTCCTGTACACACCACAGGATTATTATGACGTTACGAACCAATGTAGGCAACGTAATAAATTTATTTTACGCGAAATGAAACGAGAGAATTTCGTTTCAATAAAAAATCTACAAAACGCAATTAAAAAACAGATAAGAAGAAACGCTAATGGAGAGAAAGTAAATTGGTTGCAAATATGTTGGATGAAATTTTGCAAAAGTGCACCGTATACTATTTTATATAAAACATCAATGGAGGACACAAAATTTAAGACTCTAAATTTATCATCTACATGTCGGGGAAGACCGCCAAAATTTGAAAAAATCACCCTGGCACCTTTGTATCGCGATGCCAGGCCTATTACGTACGAAAAATATAAGGATATGCAGCAGCCATTACCTTATATACCTCCTATGCATCATGAATATTTCAAAACATTGCCACACGAAGAGCATAAATAATTAATAATACCAATATCTTGTGTTAAGTTTAACAATATATAAATATAATTATCGTTCAAAATAAAAAATACTAATTCTATTTTATTTCTAGTTATTATTTATAAACAAAATTGGATTAATATGAAATATATTTTAAGTGATATTTGTTATTTCAAAATTGAAATTAAACGATATTTACAATTGACTAATTATGAAAGTGGTGTAAGTCCATTTGCAGCCGGGAAATATATATTATTTTAGTTAAATTCGCCTAAAAGAAATTTATATAATCAAATTACATATTGATAAGTTAGTACAAACATTCCCAGACTTCACATAATTAACCTATATTTTTTAATTGTCAGATCTGCTAACATTTAATTTTCTCGAAACAAAAGAAAATGGACTTGCACCACTTTCAAAATAAACGGTCCAAATATTCGAGTACTTATACAGGGTGTTCATGAAAGATATTAAAAAAGTGTAAAACACGTGTCCAAGGATTTCGACGAGGAAAGAGGGATACAGTATCAGTTTTTTATTTGGGTGGCGTTTTCAAGGCCATTTGAAGGTCAACTTTCTTTTTTCAAATGGAAACCTATATTTTTTATTGGGAACTTATTGTACGTAAAAAGACCAGCGATTTTCGTAGGATACTTTTTTTTATCTGCGCACTGGTTTCGGAGATATTTAATGAGAAGTAGAGCGAGTCATACTTATACTGCGAGAAAGTTTGCAATTTCTTTATAACTATAACAAATTTTCAAAATGTTCTCCGTTGTTTTCTGACCAATAATACAGACGAGTCTCAAATTCTGAACGAACATATTTGAAGGTATCTGTTGAAATAGATTTACATTCCTGTACAATTCTGCGATGTTAAATCGTTGATGTTTTCCAGTTGTACTAACACGTACCGTTTGAAAGCAAAATAGTCCTCTATCGATCTCTTGTTTATGTTGTCTATCTTTCAATATAAGTGATTTCTTTTCCTCAAATAGAAAAACAATTCTATAGCAAACGTGGTCTTATGACGTAACAGATTCAAATCCGAATCGAAAACGTTTGAGTATTACGAAATAGCTATATTGTGTAGAATTTGATCGAACCTTGGCGCCGATAAAATTATTCTGTTTTTTCAATATAAGATTGTACTATTTAGACAAGTGTGAATCATCGTAATAAGAGATACTATATCGTAGTACAGTTAATTGTATAAAATGGTGTATTCTTTAGAAGAACGAGTAGAAATAATTTTTATTTATTAACGGTTTTTATTAACGATTTGCGTCGCAGAATTGTACAGGAATGTAGAGCTATTCCAACAGATACCTTCAAAAATGTTCGTTCAGAATTTGAGAATCGTCTGTATTATTGTTTAGAAAGCAACGGAGAACATTTTGAAAATTTGTTATAGTTATAAAGAAATTACAAACTTTCTCGCAGTATAAGTATGACTCGCTCTACTTCTCTTTAAATATCTCCGAAACTACATAGTGCGCCGGTAATAAAAAGTATCCTACGAAAATTGCTGGTCTTTTTACGTACCATAAGATCCCACAATAAAATATATAGGTTTCCATGTGAAAAAAGGTTGACCTCCAAATGACCTTCAAAAAGCAACCCAAATAAAAAAACTGATACTGCTCCCCTCTTTCCCCGTCGAAATCCTTGGACACGTGTTTTACACTTTTTTAATATCTTTGATACTTTTCGAGATATTCAACTGGGAAGTTTTCAAATGAACACCCTGTATAGTTATACATATACAGTGGCCCGCTTTAATATTATAACCGTTTTTCTATAGCATATTTATAGAAATTATAGAAACGCTTTGATAGAAAATTACTGAATTGTCTTCTTTATTTAAACACCTATTATAATGAAAACCGTGAAGTAAATCCAGTCTTCTCACTTCTATACGATGTTTCACTTTCATATGTTTTGGGATTGGGTAGGATTAGTGTTAACTAGCTGTGGCTCCGAGTAAAACCAAATAAAACCTGATAATTATATTTAAAAAAATTATAGTTGTCACGTTTTTCTTCAAATAAATGTATAATTGATGCTTTGTGTGATTTCATGAGGCATAAAACAGAAAAAAATACCGAAAAATTTTGAGTTGCGACGTTTTTTCTTGTGGATAAGCGATATACATACAGTGGCCCGCGTTAATATTCAGACACCATGCTACTCGAGAAGTTATTGCTGTATATCTGCACTATCAATGGACTCAAAGAATTCGTCGTTTTGTAATGAGAAAAAACACTTATTTTAAATGCTAGAAACATAGTTTTTATTTATTTAATTTGTACACTTTTCGCGTTAATCGATGTTAATCGAAATAATGCTCAATTTTGACGTCGCAAAAATATTCGAACACTTCGCGAATTATAATTTTGCATTCGCGAATTATAATTTATAATGCTTTCTCTGTGCTATCATCTAGCGGTTCTGCTCGATAAGCGGTGCACGATCGTCGCTACGAACCAATATGGCGGCGGTCTTACCTGTTAAAAACACTGAATAATCCTCAACTTTAAGCAAGCATAACTCCTGAATCATTGATCCTACAGAATCGAAACTTCGATCTGCAGGATCCCCCAGTACAAATCTACTGGGTTGCATACCAAATATATCATAATTTATAGGAGAAAGGCTCAAATATTGAGTCCGGCAAAGTAAAGAGCAGCCTACTCTTGATTGTTCGAGTGTTGTGAAATCGAAAATGTTGTTTCATTAGCACTCGTGTTTCAATCGTAAGTTAGTAGTATTTTCATATATTCAAATGATTAGGCTTTTCAACGATAGGTTTATCGAATGAAGACCGTTGTAAAATCAGTGTTATTCTGAGGGTTAGGTTCGCAATGATCAAATTGATCGGTTTGAGCTATAGACGCCATGACAGAGTGCTTTCACTCTAAATTCAATACAGTAAAGCGTTGATGTGTGAAAAATTCTCTGTGCTGTTTCTGCGATCCTGTGTTTCTACTATTTCTTTGTGACCTCCCCTTATTAGGGGAGGATGCAAATAAGCAAACGAAACTTGAAATACGTTTTGCCAATATGTTTCTAGTAATTTGTATTAAAAGTGCCTATAGTCCACGATGCATGAATTAAACGCAGCGGTACGTTTCCTGCGTTGCTGCTTACTGAACTCCGAACCAATACGCTCTAAGAATATTTGTTATTTAACGAAGATCTATGCTTTTTATTTGAACAAAACACATGCACGTATAATAAATTGTATATGGTTAATATAGTATACTTTATGTCTTGTAAAATGATAAGTATTTGCTTGCGTCGCTTGAATAAACTCATCTCCATTTTCTGAGGGAATTCGCGTCATTTTACAAAGCATAAAATACTTCGAAATATGTGATTCGTCGAAATAAATGGGTCGATCTTCTGTGAATAACATCTCTTATTTATAAAAAGATAGGGTAAATAAATAGATAAATTTTGTATGTTCGCGAATAATGTGAATAAAATAAATTGATGTGTCGTAAATTGTAGTTCAATCTATCATATATCTTAAATAGTTAATTAACGTTTGAGTAATCCTACAATATAGCTATTTGTTGTGTAGAAAATGATCGAACCTTTGCGACGATAAATAAAATTCCTAATATCATATATCTTAATGCGAAAAGAGAAAAAATCTAGATCAAGGTTTTCGTTATGATAAACTGGATTAGATCGAAAATGAATTCTCAGTTAGTGTCTATAAAATTAACAAAACTATCGTCTTATCCGAATAGCAGAACTTTTAGTTATAATTTTCGGATAACAGAGGCTCCGCTGTACTCCGGTACGAGGGAACAATGATCTCCAGCTAGGATTTCAATTTCTCACTGGTAGATTTTCGTCACTATTCATCCCGTGTTACGTGGCTAGCGTGGAAAGCGTCGACTGTGACGCGAAGAATCCCGTTTCCACAACACAGTCGCATAATGGAATGATTAATACCGCGGCTGAGTTATGCAAGGTGTTAATGCATCGATTATGTACACGCAGGTACAAGTGCATCCCAGTCGAGAGAAGGGGGCGGTGACTTTCTCTGATGCAAATATGTGTGCCAGCGGCACCTTTCCGACGATCGGGCTCCCACGACGGTCGCTTTTCACTTTTCATTCAGATAACAGGCAGACATCAAAGTACCTACGATGGGTCTGCGACTGCGATGAAGGATAGCCGCGAATTTCAAAGTTCCGGGCCGTGAACTTTCGACAATCTGCCGGCGGAACTGACCATATTACAGTAAAACCTCTATAGCCGCAAGAGCCTCAGGGAGCTTCGTTTGCACAGTTCGTCAACAGACACTATTTTTTGAGCATCAAAGACCGGGCCGAACGTAGAAAAGGACAGCGCGCGGCCGACTCTCGTCGTCATCGTCAATTAAACCACTAAATACAGTTGAAATTATATCGTGTTTGGTCTTGTTTTAATCATAAAAAAGCCAGCAACAAACCACTGAAAGTGCCATAAAAAATAATGAAAATTAAGACGTTTGAACATTCGATTCATGGTGTCAATGTAGTGGTGTTCACACCGATATACCCGAGCCGAGATCGGATTACTACAGTGCAGGGGATATTTGTTTCGCCTTCTACGTGTACAACCTTTTTGCGACTATAGAAGAATTACTGTACAACTTTTTGTGCCAGTACGTAATTAAGGAGGTAGACTCTCGTTTCCAGGATTGGAAGGAAAAAATAAAGGTCACGATTTTTAAATTTTTAGCTGTGCCTGTTTTCAGAAGGTGTACGAATACTTTGAACGCTCACTATATGTAAGCTGTGAATTTTAGAACACTCGAAACCTGTGTAAATTTTCAGTAATATGAATGCTACCCTTTGTGTAAACTTTCAGTATCTGAATTTCATTTACGGCACCCCCCAGGATTGTTCCAAGTAATGAGAAGAAACTCTGTGTAACGCTTGAGCTCGTAACGAAGGCACTTATGGCTGAAGACTCGTTTCCATAATTGCAAGGGTTCATGATGCGCCTTCTCATTTCTCGATAATGCAAAGATGAGGTTTTTCGGTAGTCAAAAGCGCTAGATAAAAGATCAATCTAAGCCGCGGTCGCCCTAAAAAGTCTTATTTTTACTTTCACGAGGCGTAATTTGCATTAACGCGCAGCTTTATGCTTTCGAATAATGCAAATTATGCCTTACAAACATGGAAAAATGACTTTTGTGGGCGATTGCGGCCTAGATTGATCTTTTATTTAGCGCTGTTGACTATTGAAACCCCCCATCTTTGCATTATCGAAAAATGAGAAGGCGCACCCCGCACCTTTGCGATCCTGGAAACGAGTCTACCCCCTTAAGACAGTTTAGCCATTTTATGTTATCTAGTTCACCTTATTCCCTTCTGTATTTATTTTCCCATTGCAAAATGCGATCTTCTAACTTTTTGGTCGGAGAAAACTCCTTCGTTTCATTTCTGTCACATTAGGGGGTTAGTCTCTCGTTTCCAGGATTGCAAGGATACGAGATGCGCCTTCTCATTTCTCGATAATGCAAAGATGAGGTCTCTCGGTAGTCAAAAGCGATAGATAAACGATCAATCTAGGCCGCGGTCGTCCTCAAAAGTCTTATTTTTACTTTTACGAGGCGTAATTTGCATTAACGCGCAGCTTTATGCTTCCGAATAATGCAAATTATGCCTTACAAACATGGAAAAATGACTTTTGAGGGTGATTGCGGCCTAGATTGATCTTTTATTTAGCGCCGTTGACTATTGAAAACCCCCATCTTTGCATTATCGAAAAATGAGAAGGCGCATCCCGCACCCTTGCGATCCTAGAAACGAGTCTACCCACTTAAGACAGCTTAGCCATTTTATGTTATCTAGTTCACCTTATTCCCTTCTGTATTTATTTTCCCATTGCCAAATGCAATCTTTTAATTTTTTGGTCGGAGAAAGCTCCTTCGTTTCATTTCTGTCACATTAGGGAGGTAGACTCTCGTTTCCAGGATTCCAAGGATACGAGATGCGCCTTCTCATTTCTCGATAATGCAAAGATGAGGTCTCTCGGTAGTCAAAAGCGATAGATAAACGATCAATCTAGGCCGCGGTCGTCCTCAAAAGTCTTATTTTTACTTTTACGAGGCGTAATTTGCATTAACGCGCAGCTTTATGCTTCCGAACAATGAAAATTATGTCTTACAAACATAAAAAGATGACTTTTGAGGGCGATTGCGGCCTAGATTGATCTTTTATCTAGCGCCGTTGACTATTGAAAACCCCCATCTTTGCATTATCGAAAAATGAGAAGGCGCATTCCGCACCCTTGCGATCCTGGAAACGAGTCTACCCACTTAAGACAGCAAAGCTAGATCGCAAGTGCTAGTTCACCTTATTCCCTTCAGTATTTATTTTCTCATTGCAAAATGCGATCTTCTAATTTTTTGGTCGGAGAAAGCTCCTCCCGTTTCATTTCTGTCACATTAGGGGGGTAGACTCTCGTTTCCAGGATTGCAAGGATACGAGATACGCTTTCTCATTTCTCGATAATGCAAAGATGAGGTTTTTCAGTAGTCAAAAGCGCTAAATAAACGATCAATTTAGGCCGCGGTCGTCCTCAAATGTCTTATTTTTACTTTTACGAGACGTAATTTGCATTATTCGGCAGCATGCAGCTGTCGCAGCTTTATGAAAATAGCTACATGCGCAGCTTTGTGCTTCCGAATAATGCAAATTACGCCTCATAAACGTAAATGATACCTGCTTTTGTAGAACATTTAATATGAGTTTGCAGTGGCCGTTTCATATAAATCATCACATTTGTTTTTGTCAAAATTATTCATATCATATACACATATTGATATATCGTTTAAATATGTATATCGAGTTTCTCAATTATATTAGTAAATATATCGCTCTAATTTCTTAATTGCAAGGGAATAAGATATTTGATCGAAGATTCCACGATCTTTACTCATGAATAAAAGAAAATGTATGAATAATTGATTAAGTTTAATTATCTGCTATTTCTTGTTTTAACAAGCTCCTTCGGCGAAGTGTACACCGGGTACATCGGGATCGCCAGATTAGGTAAGACAACTCAAGAAAACTATGATAATTTATTAAATGTTGAATATTGAACACATGTATACAGTGGCGGACACACAGTCAGCCTCATAAATGACCATAAATGGACTAAACGACTTCACTTTTCCTGCCAAGCTAGATGAATTGATTTACTAGATGGTATTGCATAACCTGTAAAGAAGACGCATGTACAACATGTAAAGAAAATTTCACAAATTAATTGGGAAGCCTGTCAACTGTATTAGGGGTTAAACTTCACCTCCGGGAAGCATAAATATTTAACCTTTTTTATGTAACTCACTGGTTCAAAAGTTGTGCAATTTTAAGCGTTTTTGAACGATGAGGGCACCGTCATTTTGGCATGTAGCGAGTGTCGTTGAAATTAGCCGATCCGAAATCCGTCTGCTGTAGTCGTGTTCTGAGTGGCCCGCGTTTTGCCTTTATAACCCCTGAACGAAGCCGCAGTGAACGTTTTGATGAATGAAAAAGTGATTTCAAATGATTTTAGGAATCACCCTTTTCAAGGAAATACAACATTTTTGGGACACCCTGTAGACAGCTACATTTACGCGTATACGGGTCATTCGTCCTCCAATAAATTTCACGCGCTGCCCAAGTCGTTAGAGGTTTGAAGAATCTGGAAGCTAAGCGTCCAGTTATCCGTTCGTAGATTTATCGTTCCACTTTCGTGGCCGCAGATCCGTTCCAGCCTCCGGCAAACTGCTCAGGCTAAAAGACTTTTCGACGTTGCGGATTGTAAATCTTTGGTGCACCATCACGAATGTTAACGCGTATCGGTAATACCAGAAGCACTTGGGCACAGTTCTCCCGATATCCTGATTTGAAATTTGTTTCAATACTATGTTCAATTTCTGTATTTAGAGAATCTTGCATGGTTTTCTTTGTTAAGACAGTAGTCTCGTTTCCAGGATTGGAAGGGTGCGGTATGCGCCTTCTCATTTTTCGATAATGCAAAGATAGGGGTTTTCAGTAGTCAAAAGCGCTAGATAAAAGATCAATCTAGGCCGCAATCGCCCTCAAAAGTCATCTTTTTATGTTTGTAAGACATAATTTTCATTGTTCGGAAGCATAAAGCTGCGCATTAATGCTAATTACGCCTCGTAAAAGTAAAAGTAAGACTTTTGAGGACGACCGCGGCCTAGATTGATCTTTTATCTAGCACTTTTGACTACTGAGAAACCTCATCTTTGGATTATCGAGAAATGAGAAGGCGCATCTCGTATCCTTGCAATCCTGGAAACGAGAGTCTACCCCCCTAATGTGACAGAAATGAAACGAAGGAGCTTTCTCCGACCAAAAATTTAGATGATCGCATTTTGCAATGAGAAAATGAATACTGAAGGGAATAAGGTGAACTAGTTTAACATAAAATGGCTAAACTGTCTTAAGTGGGTAGACTCGCATCCAGGATCCCAAGGGTGCGGGATGCGCCTTCTCATTTTTCGATAATGCAAAGATGGTGGTTTTCAGTAGTCAAAAGCGCTAGATAAAAGATCAATCTAGGCCGCAATCGCCCTCAAAAGTCATCTTTTTATGTTTGTAAGACATAATTTGCATTATTCGGAAGCATAAAGCTGCGCATTAATGAAAATTACGCCTCGTAAACGAAAAAATAGGATTTTTGAGAACGATAGCGCCCTAGGTCGATCTTCTATCTAGCGTTTTTGACTACTGAAAATCCCCATCTTTGCATTATCGAGAAATGAGAATGCGAACTCTCGTCCTTGCAATCCTGGAAAAAGGAGTCTACTCCCTTAACAATGCTAACCTTTCATTTTCTGAAAATTTTGATCGAGTGTACACTTTACATAATGAAATTAGGTCAACCTTAGCCTATATTATATTAGTATGTATGATCTATTTATGGCTACAGTTTACTGAATCATACGTAGAACAGGAAATTACATCAACGGTAAAAATACATAGTCTATAATGACACACAGTTCTTAACCAGATATTTCCAAGTATTTCCTATTTCCTATAATAAGCAACAATAACAGAAAAAATACCAAAACAATACAATAATGGACAAAATTTGATCGTGTGTCTTCATGACAATATAACATCGAAATACTTTATAAAATAGACTTCTATGACTCTATATTTACGATAGTTTACAAATTTTATGTCTCTTGGGGAAAATGAAAAACTAAGTGAAAGATATAATTTGTACATACATATATTTTCGTTCTTTCCCGTTCATGTACAAAAGTATTTTCTCTAATACGTTCTTTCTTTCATTTTAAGTGTTATGTACTATTACGAAAGTATAAATAAAAAAGTAAATAGAAAGTGTTAATTAGAAGAAAAGACGAAAGTCTTTTTATCAATATTAAATATTAATTTCATCAACACATTCTTAATGTTCACTTAAACTTCACTGCAAATGTAAATTCATGAAATAGCGATTTAAATGTTTCGACGCGTGTCCGAGAGTAACGGGAAAATTGCGTAAGAAAAATTCCCAGTGATCAGTGATTCTTCAGGGACAAACATTTAAGATAACGTTATTACGAAATGAAGTTCTGGGAACACCAGACTCAAGCTGCCAATATAAGAATTTCAGGAGGATATTAAAAAATAAACATTTTAAATTATAAAACAGAGATATCGATCGTAGATGAAAGACAATAGTGAAAACAATGAAAATTTAGGTAAATGTAAAAATTACAAACAGCGAATTTGAAACACAAACAGAATATTTTTTAAAAATGTTTATGCTTTGGCATTAACCTTTTCTTCTTTAATTAATATTCTTTTTAATTGTCAAATTTTAAAATTAATATTTTACACGTAACGTTAGATTTACAAAAGTTTCGCTGTCCACGACGGGACGTCTCAAAAAATGTTAAAAATACAACGAATCCATATAATATTTCAACATTTTTTTGGTTGGTTGGCCAATAAATATAAAGAACAAGTTCTCTGGGCCTTCACAGCGTATCTCATTGTATTACTGCAAAGATGCCAGTAAACTTTTCATTGAAATCTCGATAAATCTGTCAAAAAAAATCGAACAGCAAGTTTAAAGGGCTCGTTGTAAAGGACAAGCCCGAATCTTCAAGTCAGTGATGGCTTCTGTCAGGAGAAAAATGTTCTAATGTATTTACAACGTTTCGATTGGTAAAACTTTCGACCAACAAAGTCTTCAACTTACCAGTCGCTGAATCATAGAGAGCAAAAGTAAAAGTTTTAAAATGAGTCCAGGTATTGTTGTACTACTTTTTTCACGCAATTACAGTAGAACCTCGATTATCCGAACTAATTGAGACCGAGGTGGTTTCGAAACTCGAATTGTTCGGATTTTCGGATAATCCAACTCAGCCTCACCACTAAAAATTGCTGTACCATTATTCAAAACATTGTTTACATTATTAAATATGTTGGTATCTAATAAAATACTACACATTTAAATGTATGAGGTACTACATCAATTTCATTCCATAACATAAAACAAATCATATAGAATGGAATTATTCTAGGTCGAAAGAAATGTTTAATTTTCGAGTTAAAATGGCTCCGACTGCAAAGGGTTAAAATTACTTATAAAATACAAAAGTACTAGGCTACAATTAGAATTGTGATTGCTTAAAATATAAGTACGTACATATACGTATGTATACGGTACATTATGCATGTACAGTTAATTTTAACAAAACTCATTCGTTAAAGTAATCCATTTTTTAACCATCGAAGAACGTCTATTCGAGATCTTTTATTAACTCTGGTTCGGATATAAATTGCTGTGCCATTATTCAAAATATTGTTGACATTATTAAATATGTTGCTATCTAATCAATTAATACACATTGAAGTATTGTATGACGTATTATATAAATTTTATATTCATGCAAAGAAAAAATTTAATATGGAATGGAATTATTCTAGGTCGAAAGAAATGTTTAATTTTCGAGTTAATATGGCTCCGACTGCAAAGGGTTAAAATTACTTATAAAATACAAAAGTACTAGGCTACAATTAGAATTGTGATTGCTTAAAATATATGTACGTACATACAGTTAGAAGCATAACTGATCACACACACTTTAAATCAGAGTAACTTGTTTATGAGTGGACCAAACGATTTCAATTTGTCTGTAAGGCTAGAAGAATAAGTTTAGTAAATGGCGTCTAAACAAATAGAATTGTGAAAAAAATAGCAAAAATTGATTTGTACAACTGTTTTACTAGGCCAATAAAAAAAATTTAAAAGATATGTTTGGTCAATTCGTGTAAATTATATACGTTCTGAAAATTTCATTGAAATTGGTTAATTGGTTTACGAGTTATGAACGTTCAAATTTGGTAAAAATTGCAATTTTTCTTCTTCTTTTCGTTTATAACTCGTAAACCAATTAACCATTTACAATGAAATTTTCAGAGCGTACATGATTTATACGAGATGACAAAACACGTCTTTTAAATTTTCGTTATCGGCCCAGCTACAAAAGTTGTAAAAATCAATTTTTACTATTGTTTTTCACAATTCCGACGTGTGGTCAGTTATTCTCCTAACTGTATATGTATACGATACATTATGCATATACAATTAATTTTAACAAAATTCACTCGTTAAAGTAATCTTATTTTCTTTTAACCATCGAAGACTGTCTTTTCGAGATCTCTCATTCACTTGGTCGTTCATTTAAACATCGACAATTTCTCGAGAATGGGAAATTTAGTGTTGAAATACATTTCGGATCGATTGCATACGTTTTCTGACGTAATCGAAGACATATTGAACCATATTTCTACAATTTGTACTAGTCGCGTAAAGATCCGCCAGTTAATTTTCCCGTCGCGCCACTTTCGCTGATCTTGGGGCCAATTAAAACGTTACAACGTCGACGGAAGAAACCGGAGGTAAAACGTAATGACGAGTGATTACACAAAAATCGAACCACTTTCCCACAGCTTTGACTCGCCGTTCCCGGAGACATTAAACCGTCGTTCGAGGTACAGCCTGGTTCTAATTGCGAGCTAATTATATCAATTACGTAAATTCTCTCTCGCATCCTTTATTCGCCGGAGACCCCTGTCGTAGAAAGGAAAATCGAACAAAAACTTCCCGTTGACAAATAGATTTATTCACGAGTGAAAAGCGGTTAGTTAATCGGCCTGTCATCTGGATCAAATCGAGCGCTGCGACAAGACTGAAATCGAATACGTGCCGTGAGTCATCGGTAACGTGGTCAATGAAAGTAGAAAGTATCTAAAAGGATCGGGCCGTGGTAGGTACCTACCTAGTGCCAAGTATCGTTTCCAAGACTTTCCTCCGACAAACTGAATCGTGCTACCGGGTAGTTAACCTCGATCTATCGATTTTACGCGACACGAATAATCATAATTGTTAGGCGAATGCAGTCTCTTTTGCTGTTTCCTGTTAATGCATTATTTCACTTTTCAAAGAATTTTCAGCGATTAAAACGAGAAGCTAGGATGAATATATCTGTTACTGCGGTATTTTTTCCCAATGAGATTAAAATACGTAAAACTAAGTATTTCGTCATGAAAAAATTGTCAATAATTCACATATTTTTATAATTTGAGGGTTTGAAAAACATCCTTCATAAAAGGTAAAAATAAGACCATTTTTCTACAGTCTGGTACACCAAAGGTTCACATGATTGTACATCCTTTATATTCCTTTAAATTGTTTAGATTGCATAGGGGAAAGTTTTATTAATGTTTAGATACCTACTTCGGAGCAATCAAAATATAAAAAGAAACTTCTCTTGCTTTCTCAATAAAAAAATTCAGCTCTCAGTATTGCGTACATTAAAGTGAAGGAGGGGCTCATTACTGCGGCGAAAATCACTAGGAATGTACCTAATATTGCGGTGTGAAGTAAGATACGATTCCAGATAAACAGTATTATACATACATAAAATAAGAAGATACGGCAAAAATTTAATCGAAAAGTAATGGAAAAAAATAGTAACAGAAAGAAGAAACAAAGTAAAGTGAACTGCGCGATATGATCTGCTTATGGAACTGAGAATTTAAGAAACAAAGAAAGAATGAAGATTTTAAGAAATAAAAAGGAAGAAGAATTGAGAAAGGTAAAGGAGTTTACATTGTAAACGGAATTGTGAAATAATGTCTTCGCTGCTGTTAATTTCATAATGCTCTTAATTTTTCATATTCATGAAACTTTCTGATCTATATAATGAAAGTCATTTTTTGTTGCGTTTAATCGGATAACTTTATCTCAACAACAGCTAAGTTTGAATAAACGTACGTAAATAATAAAATAAGTTTGAATAGTTTGAACAGAAGTAAGTAAGTAACAAAATAAGTTTGAATAGTTTGAATATGAGTAAGTAGTAAAATAAGTTTGAATAGTTTGAATAGAAGTAAGTAAGTAACAAAATAAGTTTAAGTAGTTTGAATATAAGTAAGTAATAAAATAAGTTTGAATAGTTTGAAT
>CM052201.1:2869917-2882125 GCA_028455805.1 Lasioglossum figueresi
GTTTGAATAGTTTGAATATGAGTAAGTAGTAAAATAAGTTTGAATAGAAGTAAGTAAGTAACAAAATAAGTTTAAATAGTTTGAATATAAGTAAGTAATAAAATAAGTTTGAATAGTTTGAATATGAGTAAGTAATAAAACAAGTTTGAATAGTTTGAATAAAAGTAAGTAAGTAATAAAATAAGTTTGAATAGTTTGAATGAAAGTAAGTAAGTAATAAAATAAGTTTCAATAGTTTGGATAAAAATTGTTAAATAATATATTCACCTTAAATTTACACGAATCTTTATCAGCGAGAAAAAATTGTTTAGTTGTATAACTAATAATATAATAAATTGGTTCACGTTTCACGGTTATCGTCGTTTTACATACGTTATGTAGTTTAATTCAGGAAATTGAAGAAATGGTTGTGGTCAGTTTGCATAATTGTGAAACAAGTATTTCTGATCTGATCAGGTTTTATACATATACGTAGACCAGAATGTTTTCATATTTGTTATATGGAAATTTTCTGATCTACATAATAAAAGTGATTTTTCGTTTCATTTAATCCGATAACATTATCTTAACAACAGCTAAGTATTGCCTCTAGTCGTCGTTAGAAAAATGATTCGCGACTGTATTTCATCGTTATTTTATAGCTGGCTGCCGGTTCTGAGCGACACGGGCGATCGATGATCGTTCGGTGCATTCTTACCTGTTCCGAGCGCGAGCGTTGCGATTTCGTCAACATCACCGACGGCGACGTCTAGCGCAGGTATCCATAATTCCCTCCAGGTTGATACCACAAACTGACCCACTTTAACGACAACGGGCCGAATGCATTGCACGGACGCGGACAGACAACCGTGGCACGAGGTAACTTGGCTGTACGAGTACACATGCAATCTAAGTACACATACGTGCGTCGTACGTCATACAAGTTGCGTACTGCCTGATTCTTTTGGGACAATCGCCTCGGGAATGCCGATCGTAAACTACTTTCACGGCGAGAACCATTTATCCGTGATGATTACAGCCGGAAATTCCCGTTAAACTGGAGTAACCATAGATCGACGAACTATTAAATTGGCAAGAATTTCCGTATTTTAAGTAACTTCCGTATTTTAAGGTGAAATAAAAAAGCCAATTTTGTTATTCAATCGATGAACTTTAATCAATGAAATATTTTCCATTTTGTTCGATGATCTTTTGCCATCTTTCCGGTAGCTTCGTACCATCAGTTTACCATTTATTTCGAAGTTTACGAAACTCTTTCAATGGTAATTGAACATTTACTAATGATTAGGCTGCGGATCTTTATGCAAAACAGAAAATGTTTGCTGTGATTGCGAGACACAGCAGCGAAATAGAAATTTCTTTCTTCTTTTAATTATCTGGTTAAGCTGAAGCCAATACGCTGATGTCTTTAAATCTTTTTAATATGTCCACTGCTTTAAATTATGTTTACCCATTTTTCTTATAAATGAATCAAATCCGCAGTCTACTAATGATGATGGAATTATGAAGCTACCAAAAAGATGGCAAAATATCATCGAACAAAATGGAAAATATTTTGTTGATTTGTTCATTGCTTGAATAAAAATATTCGGTTTTATTATACGTTACATTATACATTATTATTATTATTAGACACCGGATCTTTATGCAAAATAAAAAGTTTCTTCACTAATTATTTTGGGTAAAAATTTTGATAATCACCGAACCTTAAACACAACTTTCGAACCAGTGAATTCCTAACATTAAAACTTGGATTTTCTGTATTCTCTCGCCAAAATATACAGAATTATATAGAGAAAAAGGAAAAAATGTTTGGTCCCGTAACGTGAAGTTTAGCCAATAATTTGAATGTAGTGCATATATTAATACTCTTAAAGCAAAAAATCCTGAATCCACATATTGGCTTCAGTTCGTCATCATATAATATAAAGATCTCATATTATTGTTTAGTTACATTTTTCAATGTCATAACGTCATGAGCATTGGTAATTTCATTTCCTACGCTGAATTGTGTGGCACTTATTATAAGAAATTGGAAATTGGAAGACTGTAAGTTTAGCAACCGTAAAAATTTTATAAAATCAAAATAGTGTATTTAATGAAATAGAAATTGAAAATTTAAGATCTGTGATAAAGAGATTACTCTTTTAACCTTCTCACATTTTACAGATCCCAATCAAAGGTAGACTAAATATGTTAAAGCAGAAATCATTTTTGGATCTGGACAAATAATACTGTGTAGCATTTCCAGTAGATGTGGCACAACAAGTGTTAATATAGTTAATAAATAGACTGCAGATTTATATGCAAAATAAAAATGATCTGCATTCATTACAATATGCAGGAGCTGCGAATACATTCTTTTCTTAATTATTCTATTAAGTCCAATATAATAAAACAGTATTTTTAAATACTTAGAATATTTTCACTATTTGATTTTTGATCTACTCATTTTCGTCGTAAATGAATGAAATCCGCATTCTAATGAATGAATCAAAATTTCATCAAAAGAGCTCTCGAGGTTTTTCAAAGTTTCATCGACAAATGTATTATTTTGGCATACGAATAATATTCTAATTATTATTTACATGAAAACTTTCAATGGTTTAGTTCAATGTGAAAAGTATGATCACAGTGAATTCCATTAATCCCAACATGTTAATAGGATGAAACAAAAATGGCAGCAAATTGCTAGAGCAGAATAGATTTAGTTATTATCCAATTTCTACTGAATTGGGGAAAGATAGAAGCAATTAACATTTTCTCTGTTCTAATTCAATAAATGAGTGACTCCTAATGATAGATAATTCGTTCATTTCTTTTATTTCATCACAAAACTACTAGAAACTTTCTTTTTCTGGGAGCGTATCAGGAGAATAAATGTGTGAGAATTCCATTGGAAGGAAATAAGATGTAATTTTAACATTAAGTAGCGCATGGCGGGAATATCGCTCGCTTTGAGTTTACATCGTTATAAATTTCTAAAGTCTCTGATCGTTGTAACAAACGGATCGTGTCGATATTTAAATGTAAAACTGAAATCCCATAGTCAGTTGTCTGCTTTTCAGTAAAATAAAACATAAAAAGATTCTCCATTAAGTTTATTAATTATACCAGTAACCATAGCGTGATGTTTCAAGCGTAATATTATTAAATAGTACCTATGTGTATGTTTGTTTATTTAATTACATTCAAAATAGCAAAGAAATTTTGTAATTAAAAACAAATACTTTCATGTAACTGTTTAAAGAACTACAGTTTAAAGAACTAACTGTACGAAGTTAGTCAGGCGATATAGTTTGAATAAAAATTGGTAAATAATATATTCAACTTAAATTTACACTAATCTTTATTAGCAAGGGAAAATTGTTCAGTTGTATAACTAATAATATAATATATTAGTTCATGTTTCACAGTTATTGTCGTTTTACATACGTTATGTAGTTCAAGTCAGGAAATTGAAGAAATTGTTGTATTCAGTTTGCATAATTGTGAAACAAGTATTTCTGAGCTGATCAGGTTTTATATACGTAGACCAGAATGTTTGCATAATGAAAGTGATTTTTAGTTTCATTTAATCCGATAACTTGATCTCAACAACAGCTAAGTTTGAATAAACGTAAGTAAGTAATAAAATAAGTTTGAACAGTTTGAATAAAAATTGGCAAATAATATATTCGTTACATTTGTTATATAATATATTATATAATAACTATATATAATGTAATGTGGAATCTCAGCCGCTCTGCAATTGGTCCGTGTTTTTCGTTAATAACTCCTTAACAAAGCCGCGGAGAATATTTTCGCAAAGGTAAAAGTTACTTCAAATGACTTCAAAAACTGCCCCTTTAAATGAAGAAAGTACAACATTTTTGGGACACTCTGTATAGTTTCAATAGTATTGGTAATAAATTATTTAATTTAAATATTATGAAAATGAAAATTTAATATGAAAAATTTGATAATTTGAAGGCAATAGTATACAATGTAACAATTAGTTTTTCTATTTTATTTTTTTATCGAGATGTAAAACTCACCTGGAATTTCTTTACTGTAAAATTGAATCTTGTAATGCTTCTAATTGCTTATGGAAAATCAGGCCGTTTGGTGCAATTGTAGAAAATGCATTCTGTTTTAATCCTTTGCCCTACAATATCGTGTCAGACTCGTGATGAAGATTCTGAATAGAAACTAATAAATATGCGTGTTATTAACTTCGTTTAAACTGAGATGAAGTTCTATTTTGGTTTCGTTAATGTGTAGTTATAGGAGAACATGTAGTTATACAATGGACATAAATTTTCTCCTCTTTTTGGAAATTACGAACTACAAAAAGAGTTCTAATCACTGAAACCGTAAAATAAATCGTAGGGCAAGGAGTTAACTGTATGACTGCGAATTCTATGCATTTATAAAAATGGGTACGCACAATTCAAAGCAGAGGTCATATTAAAAAGGTTTAAAGGTATCGGTGTATTAGTTGCAGTTTACTAAGATAATTACTGAAAAGAATTTATATTTGCCTCCAGTATCTTGCAATTAAAGCAATTTTTTATTTTGCATAAAGATCCGCAGTCTACTTATTAAATAAAAGAGTACTAACCATGGATTAGAATGTACAATGAACCACGAAAGTATTTGAACGCACTTTAAAACAGTATCACTATTTTACGATCGGATCAAACGACCTGACTTCTTTCGAGCAATTGGAAGTATTGATTTACCAAATTGTAACTTTTGGAAAATCTTTTTTGCAGATCATTTAGTAAACCAATGCTTCTAATTGCTTTCAAAACATCAGGTCGTTTGGTACAGTTATAAAAAATTTATACAGTTTTAAAGTGCGTTGAAATACTTTCGTTGTTCACTGTACAAGAAGTAAATTAAAACGATTTTATGATGGACGACAAACAGAATAAGCGTAATGGCGTATCATGCTCAATAATAGTTAAAAACACTCCCTATCGCAAGGTACATACAATTTATCGCTGTTAACGGTTCTCGATAAAACATTACGCCCAACCTTATTATCTATGTAGTCCAGCGAGTAGATTCAGAGCAAAGGAACTAATCGATTTATCAGGTAATTTATGGGAGTTTGAATATGAGCATCTATACAGGGTGTATAACGTAAATGAGAACTATTGAACATCGGAAATATATGGTGTTATAATGAAAAAATGTTTCAAATGGAAGTTATATAAGGTTTGAAATGAGACAAGTTACGGTGCAATTTATTACTTCTTGTGAGGAACTTGAAAAATCAGGAGAAAGTTGATATTTTTATGTTGATATTTCCATAACCATTTTACGGATCACATTGTAAAGACTATCGGTGCTTTCGAAACGTTTCAATCAAAGATATAAACGATTCAACAACCTTCCGATAACGTAATTTCAAGTGCTATTGTGCAAAAGATACACATAAACAGTCCCTAGAAGTCATAAAGATCTTCTACCAAAATATTAATAAACATACATAAAAGATAAATTCTTCTTCATCTCAAAATAAAAATTTTCTACTTGAATTGCAACAAACTGAAGCGAAATAGAAACTTATTTTCTTCGTTAATATGTTTAGTAGGTTGAAAATAATATAACAGGATTTTTAAAATTCTTCTAACGTTTTTATTGTTTTAAATTACACCTACTCATTTTTGTTATAAATGCACAAAATCTGCTGTCTATTTATAACTTTTGTCTGAAATATTTTTTCGAATTGTTTATAATTTTTAGAACACTTAACCTGGACACCTTGTATACGAACACAAATACAATCGACGCGACGCAACGGTGAAACCGTGCCCGCATTTCGATGCAATTTAAATTCCAGCAATGCATTAACAGTAAATTTATATTCTAAATTCTATCTAGAAGTGATTTATTTGACTGGTGGCAGTGTACTCGCCTTTCAAATAACATTTTTTAACGAGATTATTTAAATGGACAATCCTTCAGACGAATATTTATATTATTTCTATGAAGTATACTATTTTATTAGATATCCTCTTACAAACCTCTTAATTTTATTAGATATCCTCTTTAAAACAATTCGTGTTTTGTAAAAGTTTGAAGAAACATTGCTTTAAGTAAATACTTCGATGTTATTTAATAAATTACTCTTGGATGTTAACATCATCCTTAACAACAATCAGTGTCGCCAGATCAGACGAACTGACTCGAATCGAGAGGAAAATTTGTAGACGAATTTTAAGAAACTCGAATCAAATAAAATCTTATTTTCCGTGGTAGTAGCCTTTTTAGAACTGAATTCATTGAAATCGTTCTAAATTCTGTCATATTTTACGAGGTCTGTTCAGAAAATAACCAAACATTTTGAATTGCGCGCCAATGGAGATATTTAGTGATATGCGGATGGCAGCATTGCGTTGCGCATAACCTCCTCTGTAACCACATGTTCTTGGATTGTTCATATCTCGTTTAGTTTTCGTGATACTGTTATTTGAGTGCAACATGTTTAAGTGTTAGAAACGATTTTTGAAATGTTCGATTTTCTGGAACAACGATGCAACGTAAAATTTTGCGTGAAACTGGGGAAAACTTTCACAGAAACGTTTCAACTTTTGAAACAAGCTTACGCTCATGATGCTCTGGGTCAATTGAAGATGATCCTCGACCAGGAAGGCCTTCGACTTCAACCGATGACTCCTACGTTCAGAAAATAAACGATCTGGTGCGTGCAAATCGCCGATTGACTGTCAGGGAAAAAATCCACAAAAAGAGACCAGAGTTGTGGCGAAACAACTCCTGGTTTTTGCACTACGACAATGCGCCCGCACACTCAGCTTTGTCAATTCGTCGGTTTTGTGCCAGAAATCAGATTACTGTCCTCCCTCAGCCTCCTTACTCGCCAGACCTAGCTCCGAGCGATTTTTTCTTATTTCCGAAATTAAAATCAGAGCTGAAAGGACGCCGTTTTCAGAGTATTGATGACATCAAAGCAAATTCGTCACAGACCTTAAGGGTGCGCCGGAGCGAACATACGCCACCATCGGCGTAAAGGTGAACTAAGAAACAAAGATAGAGAGGCAGATATGTTTTTCGCAGGAGAGGTTAAGACAACGAATACAAAACGGCTTGTTTTTTTTCGATGAGCCTACTACACTTGCATTTAGCGAAGAAGCAATATTGTTTTATGCTCTTTGTGTTAAAATATTCTCTGAATTATTGCACGTTCCTGTACAGAGCCCATTTGAGTTTTCATATTAAATCACTCAATTCTTCTCCATATAGCCTGAATATACTGCATAATGTGTAAAACTATTAACATGTTTTACCTTTAAGTCCTTTTTCCAGTTTTTCATATAAAAAAGCCACTTTTGAATAACAAAGATACCGAATATAACCGAACTTAACTTACTAAAATAAGTAACGTTCTCCTTTCACACAGAATTTTCATTATTATAAACGTACAAATACATTTACAGTATTTGATCCATAAATGTCCCAAATGTCCCGGAGCTATCCCCACTACTGCGGGGTGTACCCCCTTAAGGGGCCATGAAGCTCGAGAAGTATGACATCATACGGCTCGGGTATATCGGTGAGACCACACTAATCCGAATTTCAAACTTCTTTATTTTTCATTATTTTTTTATGAGACTTTGGCCAACATATTTGTGGTATTTTTCTAATAAAAACCATATCAAATATCATACAATTCCGATGATACTTACTTGTGTAATGGACGCCAAAATTTTTCGACGCAAGGAGGTTCAATGTATGGGAAGTTCTTCGCGTCGAAAACTTTCTTCGCACGTTACACAAGTAAATATCATCGGAATACTTTTTTATGGTTCTTTGACTAACATATTCGTGGCATTTTTCTAATAATTCCAATTATATTTACTTCTGTAACGAACGATGAAAGTTTACCACGCAAAATACAGCGTATGGAAAAGAAACAGACGCGGCACAGTTCAAAGAACTTCCCATAGCTGTTCTTCCTTGCGTTCGAAATTTTCATCGTTAATTACACACGTAAATATCATCGGAAATATATCATATTTCACATCATTTTGCATTAGAAAAATGCCAAGTATATGTTGATGAGAGTTCCATAAAAAAATAATGAAAAATAAAGAAGTTTGACATCGGATTAGTTATGTTTACACTTCTCGGCGACCGAGGCCTGTCGAGCTCGGCTGTCCTTCTCTACGTTCGGCAAAAGTCAAAGAACAGTATCCCTGGCGTATAATTGTCCCTGGGCAGACCCGTATTGGGGACAGTTATCGATAAAATACTGTATTGCCAACCGTATATTAAATATTTGATTTTCATACTATCTTGTGTCGGGTTATAAGTGCAATCGATACGGTGATGTACATAGAAGATTTCCGTTGCATAACACGACATTAAGATTCATAAATTTCAATTAAACCTGAAATCTGCGATTACAGAGCTATCGGGAAGCACGATTGACACGAATCGGCAAACCGAGTGAATCCGTATTGCTTCGAACGATCCTCGTGATTTTTCTTGTCGCGGTATACATGTAGATTTTGCCGTAAAGTTTTCTCCGCGAAGCTAATAAAATGGTGGACATCAATTTAACGGTTCGAGGGAAGAAAAGGATGATATACGTCGCGGATCTGTCAAATAGACGCCTCGAGTGGTGGTTTTTCGAGAAGCCGGTTAGGATAATTCCGGTAATTTGTCGGAGATTTACCTGACAATGCCTGAAAATAGCTGCGCGTAAATAGCCTGACCGAACGTAATTGCATACACGCGCCAATTTTCAACTGTGGTTCAGCTCTCGTTTTTATCGTTCTTTCGAAATAGTCGCGCGACTGGCATGGCGGTTCCGTGTAGTTAGGCCCGATTGCAATTGGAAAGAGAATGTGTCAGGAATGTTGGACACGTTCGAAGTACCAGCAGAAAAATGCACGCTTGCACAGCCGATACTAAACGTTGCTGAATGTTGAATTCAACCGGAATTGTGCAACACAGTTTTTAGAAGACAAACATAGTACTTTCATGATTTCGCTGGATTAAGAATTCAATTGGCGAACGAATCGTTTGACTAATTGAATCATCCTATTTTCTGATGAAGAGAGGTAGTTTATTTTGTGCCATTGTACAGACTGTATAAAAAGTAATGGTCATCCGTCCTAGGGATGAATCTACACCCCTGGATCGGTGAACATTTGTAAGAGAAACTTGCCGCAAAATTGTTTATAACGAAGAAAATTGTTTTTAAAGTTTTTTTACATCAACGACTATTCTAAAATTTTCTACAAATTTGTTTCGCATACTTTTAAGTCATTTAAGACTAAATAATCCAAATGGTCGAATGAAATTAAAAAATGTTGGTTATCGCGATTTGCGTGCAATACAGCAGCGAAAGATTGTGTACACAAGTTTCGCTGGGGCCATGAGTGGCCCCAGTATACCAGTGAAAGGTTAAATAAATTACTTACTTTAACTTTAAATTACTTATTCCTAAAAAAAGACGATATTCTTTTTAATAATGTACTATACGATTTGAACTTTTTTGGGAAGCTAGAGCAATTAGTTTACTACAGGGTGTGAAAAGAAATTTATTCAAATATTGCAAATGATCGGAATTGTAGAAAAAATACTAAAAGTTGCATTTTACAACTTTCTTATGTGGGCCTATATCGAAAAATTAAAAAATACGTTTTGTAGATCTGTGTCAATTAAACATATACTGAAAATTTCGTTAAAATCGGTCGACGTTGCAATGAGTTACAATCATTTAAAGATGGTAAAATTTTCAGATTTTCACATTTTTAGCCTGTATCTAAGAATTCTTACATCTTTCAATGCCTGTTGTTTTTTCTCGCATCGACCGATTTCGATGAAACTTTCACAGTGCATATAATTAATACAGACCTACAAAACGTATTTTTTAAATTTTCAATATAGGCCCACATAAAAAAGTTATAAAATGCAACTATTACTATTTTTTCTACAATTCCGATCAATTGCTATTAAAAAAAAAAGTCACATCCTGTAGTAAACTAATTGCTCTAGCTTCCCAAAACAGTTTCAAATCGTATAGTACAATATTGAAGAGTTACCGTCTTTTTTAGAGCGTCCGAATATTAATTCGAGTAACTGTATGATGTTTTATAAAAATCACAAGACTGAATTTATTTAGATTCCTCACAATTTTTATAATAATACGTGCTCGAATAAAGAAATTTATTGAATAATTTCTAAGGGGAATGCATCTTTATAATTTCAATATTTAAAAATAAACAATGTGTTGGGTCATTTGACCAGTTGCGGTACGATTAGTGTTAACCCATTGCCCTACGATTTATTTTACGGTTTAATTGATTAGAACTTTTATGTAGTTCGTATAATTTCCTAAAAAAGGAGAAACTTTATATTTATTGTATGCTTATATGTATATTCTCCAATAATTGTACATTAACAAAGCTAAAGTAGAATTTTATTTCGGTTTAAAGAAAATTAGTAGCATACATTATTTATTAGACTCTGTTCAGAATCTTCGTCACGAGTCAGACACGATATTGTAGGGGAAGGGGATAATGAAATAAAGGGTATTACATTAAGATATTTTTATTTGCAAAAAAATTGTAAACGAAACCAGGGTTTTGGAAGAGTTATTATTAATAGAACATATTTAATATTTACGCGGATCTGTAGGAACTCGCATATGATAGACCGATATTAACGATGTAACTGTAAACACGTCCAAACGTATCGATCCTCGTCGAACTGCAGAACTTTCTCTGCGTTCATTAGAATTCAATCGTTTCCTGAATTCCACGAGTGCTTCCTTCGAGCAGTAATCTCGTTCGTTTACATTTTCATGGAAAAATGTCTGCTAGCATCGCGTCAAACGATACTTCCGTGAGGATAGCCGACAAATCAACGTTAAAAATGACCTTTTGCATACCGGAGGGGAATGATCGGAGATTTTCGTCTCTGAAAAAGAGGAGGAGAACGTGGAATGAAGGCGGCCTCGAGAGGAAAGCTGTATTTCCAACGAGGATACGTGCCTTATCGCATTTTCCATTCACGGAAATCGCGTACGCTTGCATATACATACAGTGCAAGAGACAAACTTGCAATTCTATATGGATACATTGAAGGGCATATCTAATATATAGGGTGAGTAATATGTACATATATCCTATTGTGTTACATAAAATAAACAAATACATCAAATGTTCTATAATTTTGTCCGGCACTGTACAGTGAGCCACGAAAGTATTCGAACGCTCTATAAAACGGAATAACTTTTTTGTAATTGTACCAAACGACCTGATTTTTTAAATCAATTAGAAGCATTGGTTTATGAAATGATATGCAAAAAAGATTTTCCAAAAATTATAATTTACGATGTTACACGGTGCTGTCGCCTATCGTGGCTGTCGATATGCTGCCGAATAATGAGAATTACGCGTCGTAAACGTAAAAGTAGGATTTTTGAGGCAAATAGCCACCTAGATTGATCTTCCATGTAGCAATTTTGACTACTAAGAAACCCCGTCTTTGCATTAGTAAGTAATTAGGAATGTAATCCCGGACCCTTGCAATCCTCCCGTACGTGGAGGTACGCAATCCTTAATAATTTCTGTAACAACCCTGGAAATTATGGAAAAAATTATAAAGGGAGAACAAAACGTGCTACAACGAAGAGGGAAAGGATTTTACGTTAGAGGGAATTTTACGTAAAATTTCGAATGCAGCAGTTTCCCTTAACCCCTTGCACTACTTTCACGAGTCTGACTCGTGATGAAAATTTTGTGCCAAACATGAATATCACGAGTTTGACTCGTTGCTACAATTCCAGGCCAAACATGAATATCACGAGTTTGACTCGTTGCTACAATTCCGTGCCAAACATGAATATCACGAGTTTGACTCGTTGCTATAATTCCATGCCAACATGAATATCACGAGTTTGACTCGTTGCTACATGTCCATGCCAACCATGAATATCACGAGTTTGACTCGTTGCTACAATTCCATGGCAAACATAAATATCACGAGTTTGACTCGTTGCTACAATTCCAGGCCAAACATGAATATCACGAGTTTGACTCGTTGCTACATGTCCATGCCAAACATTAATATCACGATTTTGACTCGTTGCTACATGTCCATGCCAAACATGAATATCACGAGTTTGACTCGTTGCTACAATTCCATGCCAAACATGAATATCACGAGTTTGACTCGTTGCTAC
>CM052201.1:2895224-2909183 GCA_028455805.1 Lasioglossum figueresi
TCTGTATCCTCAATAACACAAGACAGTGTCTCCAAGACAGTGTCTCCAAGTCTATCTGTACCGTCAACAACAAGACAGTATCTCCACGACAGTCTGTATACTCAAAACACAAAACAGTGTCTCCAAGACAATCTGTATCCTCAATAACACAAGACAGTGTCTCGAAGATAGTCTGTACGTCAATAACACAAGACAGTGTCTCCAAAACAGTCTGTATCCTCAATAACAAGAAAGTGTCTCTAAGACAGTATCTCCAAGACGGTTTGTATCCTCAATAACACAAGACAGTGTCCCCAAGACAGTCAGTATCCTCAATAACAATGTCGATTTTCACTAATTCAACAGAATTTACTTGATTAATCCTAGATTTTTTTATCGGAACTACTAAGTTTAATATTGGGAATCAGGTGACTGACATAATACTGATATACATGACAATCTGTACGATCTACTATTGTCTGCACGTTCGACGAAGGTAATAAAGTCGTTAGACCTAAATTGATGAAATATTAAAATTGAGGCTGCCGGTGCATAATTCATACGCCTTCGCCGGCTCGTATACGTTATTATGCGTGATTTTACACACACTTGTTGCAAGTCAAGCAGTTTCCGTTTCCACGTACAACATAGAATTAGGTGCCAATTATACAACAAGAAATTATCACGTGCATCCCGCATCATTAATATCATTTACCGCCAGACATCTTCAACGATCTACCGTTACCAATGTAACAATAATACCGTTCAACCGTATTAGATCGTATTACGGCTGTGGACGGAAATCATTTTCACTGGAAAAAATTAAATATCCGATCGTTCGGTAAAAGTTCTGATATGAGAGGAAATTGCTTTGCAATATAGGAAGTGCGCGTTCACCTGGCTGGAATAACGTTATCTTGATAACCGTGTGTGAGTAATGGTATCGTTAATTTTCTGACACTTTCTTAATAGCAGTTTAATTCAATATTTGTACACCACGCGTCTCGATTTAGTCACGAGTGGACAGCGGATTTTTATGCAAAATAAAAATGTTCTACCTGAATTGCAACAATCTGAAATAGACATTTCTTTTCGTTCGTATTATGTTTAATAAGTTGAAAATAATGTAGCAGTATTTTAAAATTCTTCTAATGTTTTTATTGTTTCAACACTAAACCTACCGGCCGTCAAAAGTGACTACATTTATTTATATTTTGTACTATTTTTACTATAATATATACCGGAGTCAAAAAATGTGTTCAATCAATTCTCATGAAGACACCTTTACAATCTTAATAATTGTCAAATAAAAAATCTGGAATGGGTAATTTTACCCCTCGTGGTAGCTTTATTGTTAAATTACACCCACTCATTTTTGTCATAAATGCATAAAATCCGCTGTATAGTTATGAGTTGAAAATATATGTATGGGTATGTATACAGTGAGTGCCATTAAGATTCGAGTATACTTTAAAAGACAATAACTTTTAAAATTGGACCGAACGACTCGAGTTCTTTCGAGAAGTTAGAATCATTAATTAACTTAATGACGTAGATGTATGTCAGTTTGTGTAGATACATATTGGAAATTTCATCGAAATCGGTTGATGCATAAAGAAACAATACAGAACAAAAGATGGAAGGAAGTTTCAGATTTATTACAATTATGGACCTGAAGTCTTCACCATCTTTAATAAACGTTTTTATATTTGCAATATTTTACGCTGAACGCAGATGCCTCAATTTTTTAAATACATCTACCAAAGATCTAAATGATTTAAAAGTAGAAATAAGAAAACAAGAAAATCATACTGACTGCCAAAGCAGCAACCTGAAATATTCCATAAAATGAACGTAATGTATTTAACAAAATAAAAATTTAAGTGATAAAATGTAACCAAGTATTCCTTTGATCTTCTTTCATTTCCTAAATCTTAACCAAATTTGGTATAATGAATACATTAGTATAAAAATGAATATTTCAATCTATGAACATTTTTGGAATATCCCTGTCAATAAATACTTCTAAAGACATCACTGTTATAATTAGACAGCGGATTTTATGCATTTATGGCAAAAATGAGTAGGTGTCAATAAATACATCTAAAGACATTACTGTTATAATTAGACAGCGGATTTTATGCATTTATGACAAAAATGAGTAGGTGTAACTCGAAACAGTGGAAACATTAAAAGAATTTAAAACCACTGTTATAATATTTTCGACCTACTAATTATACTAAGAAAGAAAATAAATTTTCATTTCACTCCAGTTGATTGCAAATCAAGTAGAAAATGTTTATTTTGCATAAAGATCCGTTGTCTAGCTATAATACATATTATATGTTATTATACACATTTTATACATAGAACATTCATAAGTTTGTCTTTACACCCACATTGCTATGACATCAAAAAATACACACCATTAAAAAAATTGAAGAACACCTTTTTTTCTCGAAAAATATTGCAAATAAACAAACATTGATGTAAGAAACGATATTAGTTATAAAACGCATTAGTTAATAACTACAGACTGGCTAGTCGAGACGTGTACAGTGTACACCCTGTATATTACACTATACGAGACTTTAGCCAGGAAATACGTACAAACAAAAGTTCGGAGACTCGCTTCGGTGACACAGAGTTTAACTTGTTTTTATGTAAAACTACTCTGTCGATCACGATTCCGAATCAGCAATCAGGCTGCCGCACAGTGGGCTGGATCGAAGATTTTAGTGACATTTTAGTATAACTTTTGAACCATTAAAAATATCAAAGTGCAGGTTTTTTAATAACGTACAAAAAAATTTTGTTCCGGTAGTCTGATTTAACGTCGCGTCGATAATATTTATTTTAAATATATAATACATTTTGTTTATGTTTATTTAATTAGTTTTTGCCATGTTTTAAATAGAATTGTTTGAGACAAATGTAAGAAAATGAATCAAAAGTCCATTCCTTACATTAGATGTGTTTCTTAGGTAATTTACATTTCAAGAATAATTAGTTTATGGATTACATAGAAATATCATATAATAGATATTAAACGCTGTAACGAAATCTCTATTATATGTATAGCGATGATATAATTTTACCATTTGATTTGTAAAGTTGTAGATTAAGTTCTGCATAGCTTCAGAATCTAATCATTTTTTTTTCTTTTTATATAATGTTAATTTTATTGTTGACACGCGTGGGTCAGACGTTAATAATAATATGTAAAGTGTAAAGTATGTTTTTATCTGTTGCAAACATATAAAAACAAAACTTTATAATAATAAATAAATAATGAACGCATAAATACAATAAATAAACAACGTATAATACCATCCATAATGGTGGACAAAATATTTTGTAATATTTAGGGTGTATGCATGGGACTTGTCAGTAGAAAAATGTCTTAATATTCCGCAGAGTACCGATGGTAGCAATCGCATGTAAAAGAACACGACATTACTAACTTGAAACGATAATAACTCAGAAAGGTGGACGAAGGTGAACGTGATTTTTGTACATTATTTAAAGGAAAGTGTTCTGAACACATTGTGGTTGATCCCACCACCGGTTCCCTTGGGAATTAAAAGATATTCCTTGTCAATTGTAAAAATTTTGACATTTTTTTGTCCTATATTCGACATTACATTTTTAATAGATTGCATATAACTGTAACTGCAATCGTAATTTCTTAACGGAAAATAATGTTGTTTACTGAAAAAAAATGGGGATGAAGGATTAAACAAGATCGTCAAAATATCGCGAAAAAGAATTTTCCGTGTGTCGACCACAGATTTTAAAATGTTCAACTTTAAAAGTTCGGTACAACTACAATTTGCATTTAATTTCACAAATTCTTAAATTTTTGATGTCAGTGGATATTCGAGAGACAATACCAATTGATTAGATATCGATATGAAAAACTTCATTTCTTGGTAAAATGTCACTAAAATCTTCGATCCAGCCAACTGTGTGCAGCTAAATTCATACACCACGCGAATCTTTTTTTGAGCTGATTTCTCGTTTCGATGTTGTCATAATTACGTAGATATTATCGCAGATTTCTACTAATTTACATAAGTTGATTAAGCAATGTTGAAATCCCAAGCAAAAAAATCACAATACAGTATAATCGTTATTCAAGCAAATTTTACTTGACCTCCGTAATTATTTGAAAGAACTGAATAAGAACTTTAACACGTGTAATATAATTAATTTGTATCATAAATTTGATAATATCTTCAAAATTACATACATAAAATTGTATTCTGCTTAAAAGTTAACCCTCTATTGCATTCCGTTCTCAATTAGGGACTCAAATTTCGAATGTTCTAGTAAATTAAGTAGACAATACAACATTACGCTTATGAATCAAACCGCATATGTATGAAGTTCCCATACAAGAACAGTTATAAAATGCAATAAATAACATTTTCTAATAAAATTTTATTATTTATTTCATGACCACACTCATTTTTAAGTAGACTAACTTTATTTTAATCCGCAATCTACTTATAAGAATACACAGTTTATTTTCTAAAGCACGTTGTTTCGAATTTATGTAGGAGAAAGCCAAGTAAAAAGACTATTATAGTCTGTTTTTTTTAAAAAAGGTGCCTTACTATTACTATTGACTTGGGCAATCTTTATTTTGCATAAAAATCCACAGTCCAATAATTAATATCGTTCTAGCAAATGATAATTGTAAAGAAGATATCTTTCCCACCAGAACAGAATGTTTAAAATAATTTTTTAAATAAAAATATAACTTATAAGTAGACTGCAGATGCAATTTTCAATTTTTATAGGTAGCTTTAAGAAAGTGGAATCATGTGAAATGTTATTTTCCGTGGTAATAGTGTTTGTAGATCTGAGATAAATAAAAATCGTACTAATTCTGTAGAATTTTATTTCATGGCATTTTTTGAAATTTTTATAATTTTTTGGAGCCATAAATGCATAAAGATCCGCAGTATACTTATAAGAATACACAATTTATTTTCCAAAGCACATTGTTTCGAATTTATGTAGGAGAAAGCCAAGTAAAAAGACTATTATAGTCTGTTTTTTTTAAAAAAGGTGCCTTACTATTACTATTGACTTGGGCAATCTTTATTTTGCATAAAAATCCACAGTCCAATAATTAATATCGTTCTAGCAAATGATAATTGTAAAAAAGATATCTTTTCCACCAGAACAGAATGTTTAAAATAATTTTTTAAATAAAAATATAACTTATAAGTAGACTGCAGATGCAATTTTCAATTTTTATAGGTAGCTTTAAGAAAATGGAATCATGTGAAATGTTATTTTCAGTGGTAATAGTGTTTGTAGATCTGAGATAAATAAAAATCGTACTAATTCTGTAGAATTTCATTTCGTGGCATTTTTTGAAATTTTTATAATTTTTTGGAGCCATAGATGCATAAAGATCCGCAATCTACTTATAAGAAAACACAGTTTATTTTCTAAAGCTCGTTGTTTCGAATTTATGTAGGAGAAAGCCAAGTAAAAAGACTATTATAGTCTGTTTTTTTTTAAAAGGTGCCTTACTATTACTATTGACTTGAGCAATCTTTATTTTGCATAAAAATCCACAGTCCAATAATTAATATCGTTCTAACAAATGATAATTGTACAGAAGATATCTTTCCCACCAGAACAGAATATTTAAAATAATTTTTTAAATAAAAATATAACTTATAAGTAGACTGCAGATGCAATTTTCAATTTTTATAGGTAGCTTTAATAAAATGGAATCATGTGAAATGTTATTTTCAGTGGTAATAGTGTTTGTAGATCTGAGATAAATAAAAATCGTTCTAATTCTGTAGAATTTTATTTCATGGGATTTATTGAAATTTTTTTATTTTTTTCTAGCCATAAGTGCATAAAGATCCGCAATCTACTTATAAGAAAACACAGTTTATTTTCTAAAGCTCGTTGTTTCGAATTTATGTAGGAGAAAGCCCAGTAAAAAGACTATTATAGACTGTTTTTTTTTAAAAAGATGCCTCACTATTACTATTGACTTGGGCAATCTTTATTTTGCATAAAAATCTGCGGTCTGGTACTTAACTCTATTGCATTCCGTTCTCAATTGGGTACTTAAATTTCAAATGTTCTATAATAAATTAAGTAGACAATACTGAAGACGCTGAGCATGTTGGTTCCAAGTGGGAACATTACGCTCATGAATAAAACCGCATATGTATAAAGTTCCCATACAAGAACAATCATAAAATGCAATAAATAACATTTTCTAATAAAATTGTATTATTTATTTCATGACCACACTCATCTTTAAGTAGACTAACTGCCATATATATTTTTTTCAACTCGTCCTAAAAATTCATGCAATAGAAGGTTAAATATGAATTAATAAGAGGGAAAAACGAAAAAATATAAAAGCATTTCACAAAAGAAGGTCACGCAAAATTGTTAACGTTAAAATAAATTAGGTATTAAACAGTCATGTGCATGGTGCTAATAATCCCATGTGGGGTTTTACAGGTTAATAAAAATGCAAACAAATAGTTCTTTTTGCACTGTTCAATTTCGATAAATCAAGTTGTATTTATCTATATAATATGTTTCATAATCTACACACTGATAAAAATATTTAAACATATTTATTCCTATTTCAATTTAGTAGACTACAAGTGGACTGCGGATTTGATGCATTTATGACAAAAGTAGACACGTACAATTTAAAGCAGTGAATATATTAAAAACATTTCAACTCTATAAGACAATTAGAGGACGAAAACATTTCCTACGTGGCCCCTGCTTTTTCCAATTATATAAATTTTATATTTTCCATAAAGATCCGCAGTCTAGTAATAAGTCCTTTTAAAAAGAATGTTCAATTAGAAATCAAAATACCAAAAAACAGCGACCTCAAGCGCTGTCTCTGTGTCAAGGGTTATAAACTTTCATACTTTCTACTGAAATTCCAGCACGAAATTGCGTTCGCGGTCGTTCCGTAATTACACACGTTTCGCTTCGTTTCGTCTGTACACGGAGAAGCAGAACGTTTTCTACAGAGTAACTCAAAGCGCGAAAATACTGCCCCGTGAAGATGCGAGAGCTTGTGATTTTATCTTCGTTTAGCACCCCCGGTCTTAAAGATGTCCGCTTAAGAGGAACAATCTAACAAACTGAGGCCGCACGCTTTCCATTTTTGCCCTTGCTACTTCTAGAATTGATAGGAAACGATTAAAAGAACGAGAGCCTGCGGGAAAAAGCGGAGAAAATTTACACTTGTTCACGCATATTATGTACACGCATACGCTGCGCGCACTTTTACGCTACGCTTTGCTGGAGCATGCTCTCGGTGATTTCAACTACGCCATCTGCATGAGCGAGCAGCCGAATACGTGGGGATATGCGCGGCTTCCGTTCAACCAATATTTTCCTTCCCATAACGAGCAGCACATGAATATAATGATAATACTAATGAACTAAACTGTAGGCAATCAAACTTTTATATATTTGATTTGCATTCCGTTTCGTTTCTAATTGTATGTGGAACATCGCGGACATCGATAAATTCTCATCGGCTATACGTTCTTTTAATTTTAAATTGTTTAGAAACTATAATACATATAATGAACCAAAGGCAATCAAATTTCTATATATTCTATTTCATTTGCATTCCGTTTTGTTTCTATTTGTATGTGGAATAACGCAGCCATCGATAATTTCTCATTAGTAGACTGCGAATTCTATGCATTTATGACAAAAATGAGTGTGTAAATGAGGGTGTAATTCGAAACAGGAAACATATTAAAAGAGTTTAACAATGCCGATATACTATTTTTAACATATAAAAATCATTAATGAGGAAAATAAATTTATACTTAGCTCTTACAACTTGCAATTGATGTACAAAAATTTTATTTCGCATGGAGATCCGCAGTCTACTCATTAGCCATATGTTCTTTTAATTTTAAATTGTTTGGAAATGATAATATAATGATCCAACGGCAATAAACCTTTTATATGTATATTTTATTTAGGTTCCGTTTTGTTTCTATTTGTATGTGTTCTTTTATTTTTATATAGTTTGGAAACGATAATATAATGAACCAAAGGCAATCAAACTTTTATATATTTGATTTGCATTCCGTTTTGTTTCTAATTGTATGTAGAATATCGCAGACATCGATAAATTCTCATTGGGCATATGTTCTTTTAATTTTAAATAGTTTGGAAATGAATATGGAATAATATAATGAACCAAAGGCAATCAAACTTTTATATATTCTATTTGATGTACATTCGGTTATGTTTCTAATTGTATGTGGAATATAGCAGACATCGACAATTTCTTATCAGCCATATGTTCTTTTAATTTTAAATAATATGGAAATGATAATTTAATGAAAAAAAGCAATCAAACTTTTATACATATATTTTATTTTATTTACATTCTCATCGGACATACGTTCTTTTAATTTTAAACAGTTTGGATATGATAATATAATGAACCAAAGGTAATCAAACTTTTATACATACATGTATTTGGTTGGAACAAAAGTTCGTAGCGATCTTGATTGAAAATTCTAAGATAAAATGAAGATATTCATAGGTTTATTGATTAACATGATAAGTCACCTAAAAAATGGAAAAAAGTAATAGAAAAGAATGGAAAATATGTTATTGAACAAATCTATGTATAAATATCTTAATTTTATCTGTGAGTTTTGATTTAAAAACGTTACGAGCTTTCGTCCAACCCAATATTTTATTTTATTTACATTCCTTTCTTCTCATTTACATATATTTGTAAATATGTGGAATATCGCAGCATCGACAATTTCTCATTGGCCATACTCTGCCAGTTCTTTTAATTTTATATAGTTTGGAAACGATAATATAATGAACCAAAGGCAATCAAACTTTTATACGTATATTTTAATTCATCTATTGTACATTCAGTTTTGTTTCTAATTGCATGTGTAATATCGCAGACATCGATAATTTCTTATCGGCCATATGTTCTTTTAATTTCAAATAGTATGGAAATGATAATATAATGAAAAGCGGGTAATCAAACTGTTATATATTTTTTTATTTACATTCCGTCGTGTTTCTAATTATGTAGACATCGATGATTTATCATTGACCATATGTTCTTTTTATTTTAAATAGTTTAGAAATTAATACTACTACCTTCGACAAAATTTATTCGATCAAATAATGATGTCTACCATTGTAATTATTCATGTTTTCAAATAAATACAATGGCATAATATAGTAAATGCAATGGCAAAGTTCATCACATAATCGGAAAATATTAATTTCGAAATTAATATTTTTGATTTTTCATAATATACAGGGTGTAAAGAAATGTTTGGTATTGGCTGCCATAGGCGTATTCTACATCTTCGGATCGATGAGGAACTATAAAAAAAATTGCAGCAAAGTCCGAGACCTAGAATTTCAAGGTCAAATTTCTTTTCAGGTAATTAAAGGTTCTTTTAAATCAAATAAATGTTGGCAAATAAACAAATTTGACCGAAAAAGTCAAGCAAAACATTTTTTTTACAGTATCTGTCACCATTTTTATCATTAGAAACATTGAACAGTGTATGCTTTGTCGTGCTACTTAAATTTCTTTATAATATTCTCATAGAGGTTCATTATTTAATATTTGGGAAAAAAGCAAAACAATTGATTGTTTTATTAATATTTTTCTGAAATGTGATTAACTCTTATCCCAAATTTGTCTTTAATATATGGTACATACAGTACTAGTTTGCGTGTTTATTATACGCTCAAATAACTCGCTTATTGCAACAATTTATCTGTGTGGCCACACAGAAGAAATTTCCTTTTAAGAGGCTAGAAAGTTTCATACTGCAAAGTACTTTCGTTTTGTGTAAAAGAGATGTGTAAAAATTACACGTGTGTGAACACGCACAAAAGCTATTTATTGTAATTTTAACGGAGCAATAGACTCTATATTTAGTTTAAACTTTTCTAGCCATTTAATTATTAATTTCAGTTCGATGGAGTCTATTTGAAGAACACAAAGTGAAAACTACGATATTTAGCAATTAATGGGTTTAATTTATAGTGGTATTCTTTAATGGAAAAAATAAGCTATCCTACCTGTCTCGTAGTAACGAATGAAGCCGGAAATGGATGTGAAAAGCTATTAACGTTACGTGTGTGTTTGTGTGTGTGATTGAAAATTGACCGAAGTAATCGGTGATTAATTTATCGAAAGTGGTATGTAATTCTTCCTGCAGTATCATACACGCGGTAAGAAACCAACGCTTTCAGATATGAAAAATATTATAATAGTAATTTTACATTGTGGTAATGAGTTTGTATCGTTTATACTAATGAACGGAAGTGCATAACAAATAATGATAACATTTCCTTGGCAACTGATTCTCGATAGTTCATTTTAAAATGTCCCTGTTGAAATATTTCACTTTAATTATACAGAGTGTTCCAAAAGTTAAGAACATCGTGAAGTTTACAAGTTTACAAGTTTATAAGTTTACATGTAATCTCTTTTGGCTTTCTTAATTCTTCTTCCTTTTTATTTCTTGAAATACCCATGCTTCCTTTATTTCTTAAAGCTTTTACTATTTAAAACGTGTCGTGTTCGAGGAGGCGTGGTGGCATGAAGGTTGGAAACCGTTGCCTTAAGTGGTATAATGTTTAGTCATATTATAAAGTTATATTATATACATATTATAACTCTTTGGACTTTTCTAAAATTTTCTACAAATTCGTATTACATAGTTTTAAGGGGGTAGACTCGTTTCCAGGATTGCAAGAGTGTGAGATTCGGGTTTCCATTTCTCGATAATACAAAAATGAGGGTTTTCAGTAGTCAAAAACCCTAGATAAAAGATCGATCTAGGGTGCTATCGCCATCAAACGTTCTATTTTTTCGTTTACGATGCGTAATTTGCATTATTCGGCAGCATGTAGCAATAAAAATAGTTACATACGCAGTTGTATGCTTCCGAATAATGAAAATTACATCTCGTTAATGCGGTAGAATCGTTTCCAGGATTGCAAGTGCGCGGTGTTCGGGTTCTCATTTCTCGATAATACAAAAATGGGGGTTTTCAGTAGTCAAAAACGCTAGATAAAAGATCGATCTAGGATGCTTTCGCCCTCAAAAGTCCTATTTTTACGTTAAGGTGACGTAATTTGCATTATTCGGCAGCATGTAGCTATAAAAATAGTTTCATATGCAGTTGTATGATTCCGAATAATGAAAATTACGCCTCGTTAATGCGGTAGAATCGTTTTCAGGATTGCAAGGGCGCGGTGTTCGCGCTCTCATTTCTCGATACTACAAAAATGGGGTTTTTCAGTAGTCAAAAACGCTAGATAAAAGATCGATCTAAGGTGCTATCGCCCTCAAAAGTCCTATTTTTATGTTTACGATGCGTAATTTGCATTATTCTGCAGCGTGTAGCTATAAAAATAGTTTCATATGCAGTTGTATGCTTCCGAATAATGAAAATTACGTGTCGTTAATGCGGTAGAATCGTTTCCAGGATTGCAAGGGCGCGGTATTCCGGTTCTTATTTCTCGATAATACAAAAATGGGGTTTTTCAGTAGTCGAAAATGCTAGATAAAAGATCCATCTAGGGTGCTATCGACATCAAAAGTCCTATTTTTCGTTTACGATGCATAATTTGCATTATTCGGCAGCGTGTTGGATTCAAAATAGTTACATGCGCAGTTGTATGCTTCCGAATAATGAAAATTACGCCTCGTTAATGCGGTAGAATCGTTTTCAGGATTGCAAGGGCGCGGTGTTCGCGCTCTCATTTCTCGATACTACAAAAATGGGGTTTTTCAATAGTCAAAAACGCTAGATAAAAGATCGATCTAGGGTGCTATCGCCCTCAAAAGTCCTATTTTTTCGTTTACGATGCGTAATTTGCATTATTCTGCAGCGTGTAGCTATAAAAATAGTTCATGCGTAGTTATATGCTTCCGAATATTGCAAATTACGCCTCTAAAACGAATAAATAGGAATTGTGAGGGCGATAGCGCCCTGGATCGATCTTTTATCTAGCGTTTTTGACTACTGAAAAACCTCATCTTTGCATTATCGAGAAATGAGAAGGCGCTTCCCACACCCTTGTAATCCTAGAAACGAGTCTACCTCCTCAACGAAGCTGCGTATATCATTGTGCAAAAGGAAAAAGTTACTTCAAATGAGCTCAGGAATCATTCCCTTCAAGAACGACTTTTGGTACACCTTGTACACTTGCGTTCAGGTTTAATTCGGTTTTCATGATATTGCTTCCGAGACTTATACAAATCGAATGATATGAAAGGTTAAATACACAGTTTGTACAACCCTTTGCATTCCGAATTGTTTTTTTATTTTGTTGCCAACAACTGCCTACCATTTTAAATGTTTCATCTCTACTTCAAAGGACAGTTCCTTGACTGCTGCTTATTTCAAGCAATTTTGTTTACTAATTATATTAAACGTATCTCTCAAACTTTGTTGTAATTTATAATTGTGGAACTAATATTTGTTTTTAATTTAAAAACACGACTTAAATAAATAAAGGAAGAACCAAATACATATAAAAATACGTTTCATTTACATTTTCCTTTCTCCGAGTCACACTCGACGAAGGAGTGCAAAGGGTTAATCATCTCATATCGAGATCGATATGAACGTTTTAAATGTGAAATATTTCGAGAGAAAGCATTAGATCGCGGTTTGAGCCGAAGTTACGTAACATTTGGGGGTTATGTGTACACGGAACAATCAAACACCGAATGCATACATGTCTTGTCAAAGGAACGAATCCGGTTCCATTGACTCGGTTCAATGAAATCTGTAATTACACATAACGAACGGTCCTAAGTATAGACGTAACAGCATTCCTCGGGAGTCTTTGATCTAGCCTGAACGTTTTCGCGCGTGAGTTAACCCGAACACAGTTAATTCGTGGAATTCGACGTTAGACGGATATAATCGAACTTAGCATACCGTAGAGCGCATTTACCACCATCTCTGTTCTTCAGAGGTTAAAGCATATCTCAGATAGCAAATGCACGATACGAATGGTAAATTATTCTGCAGTTAGGCTTCCGTTCCATCAATATTTTCGTTCCCATAACGAACAGCACTTGAATATAATATATGAAAATAATAATGAACTAAACTCCAGGTAATCAAACTTTCATATATTTGATTTGCCTTCCGCTTTGTTTCCAATTGTATGTGTCATATCGCAGCACCGATAATTTCTCATTCGCCATACGTGCTGCTAATTTTAAACAGATTGGAAACGATAATACATATAATGATCCAAAGGCAATCAAACTTTTATATGTGTATTTGATTTACATTCCGTTTTGATTCCAATTGTATGAGGAATATCGCAGCATCGATAATTTCTTATTGGCCATACGTTCTTTTAATTTTAAATAGTTTGCAAACGATAATACATAGAATGAACCAAAGGCAATCAAACTTTTATATGTATATTTGATTTACATTCCTTTTTGTTTCCAATTGTATGTGTCATATCGCAGCACCGATAATTTCTCATTCGCCATACGTGATGCTAATTTTAAACAGATTGGAAACGATAATACATATAATGATCCAAAGGCAATCAAACTTTTATATGTGTATTTGATTTACATTCCGTTTTGTTTCCAATTGTATGAGGAATATCGCAGCATCGATAATTTCTCATTGGCCATACGTTCTTTTAATTTTAAATAGTTTGGAAACGATAATACATAGAATGAACCAAAGGCAATCAAACTTTTACATGTATATTTGATTTACATTCCGTTTTGTTTCCCATTGTATGTGTCATATCGCAGCACCGATAATTTCTCATTCGCCATACGTGCTGCTAATTTTAAACAGATTGGAAACGATAATACATATAATGATCCAAAGGCAATCAAACTTTTATATGTATATTTGATTTACATTCCTTTTTGTTTCCAATTGTATG
>CM052201.1:2911164-2933727 GCA_028455805.1 Lasioglossum figueresi
TTGGAAGATAATACCGCGTATGTCTAGCCAATAGCCAACAATTTTATTGCATCCACGATCGAGCGGTTATTTAACGTATTGACCTAACCGATCTCCGTCGAGTTTCTTCCAAAATGTTTGAGAACACCTCGCCGTAACAGCACGCACGGAGAACTCCACTCATTTAATAAAACAGTCAGAAATATCTATACACCATTTTGATGTTTAAAATGAAACAATGTACCTTGGCAGACGAATGCACTCTAGTGGCTTGGAAGATAATGCCGCGTATGTCTAGCCAACAATTTTATCGCATCCACGATCGAACGGTTAAACAAGGTATTGACCTAACCGATCTACGTCGAGTTTCTTCCAAAATGATTGAGAACGCCTCGCCGTAACAGCACGCACGAAGATCTCCACTCATTTAATAAAACAGTTAGAAATATCTATACACCATTTTGATGTTTAAAATGAAACAATGTACCTTGACAGACGAATGCACTCTAGTGGCTTGGAAGATAATGCCGCGTATGTCTAGCCAACAATTTTATCGCATCCACGATCGAACGGTTAAACAAGCGCTCTTCGCGTTAACCATTTGACGTATTGACCTAACCGATCTTCTTTGAGTTTCTTCCAAAATGATTGAGAACGCCTCGCCGTAACAACACGCACGGAGAACTCCATTCATATAATAAATCACTCAATATTTATACGCCATTTTAATGTTTAAAATGAAACAATGTAGCTTGTCAAACGAATGCACTCTAGTGGCTTGGAACATAATACCGCGTATGTCTAGCCAATAGCCAACAATTTTATTGCATCCACGATCGAGCGGTTATTTAACGTATTGACCTAACCGATCTCCGTCGAGTTTCTTCCAAAATGTTTGAGAACACCTCGCCGTAACAGCACGCACAGAGAACTCCACTCATTTAATGAAACACTCAGAAATATCTGCACGCTATTTTGATGTTTAAAATGAAACAATGAAGATCGACATTGATTTCGCGGTAACTTGACAGACGAATACACTCTACTGGCTTGGAAGATAATGCCGCGTATGTCTAGCCAATAGCCAACAATTTTATCGCATCCACGATCGAACGGTTAAATAGGCGCTCTTCGCGTTAACCATTTGACGTATTGACCTAACCGATCTCCGTTGAGTTTCTTCCAAAATGATTGAGAACGCCTCGCCGTAACAGCACGCTCGGAGAGCTCCACCCATTCGTAGTTGCACCCGGTGGTTGCTTCCGAAGTTTAATCCCCTAGCTCCTTTACGGTCGAGCCTAATTCCCGAGCATTCGCGGTCGGGTGGAAAAAAATGAAAGAAATGCTTTGCATCTATCAGACGAGGCTCCCATCGGAAAGCCTATTAATCTCCAAGAAAGTAATCGATCGATTCGGCACTTGGAGGCGCTTGTTTTGCTTCCAGCGGCAGTCACGAAGAAATATTCGAACAACTACGAAAGACGGCAGCCGATGTATTTCGTATCTTGTCATCTTCGAGGAAACCGACCCTTTGAGTTCGTGGTAGCTGACCGTAGGGAACCCGGTGCCCAGTGGAAACCTTCTATCAAGGCCGCGGCCAAGGCAGTTCTTTTATTTTCTGGGCATTTGACGAGAGCGACATGCCAGACATTCCTCGCTGGAATAGCCGTGTAACTATGCCCTCGGCATGGCCTACGTGCGTGTTCGACCATACACGCGTCTGCACGTGTGCGCGTTTTACTCGTGTGCGCCCGTACCTATACTGGGTGAGCTATAGAAACTGAACATACCGATTTCCTGCCGGATTTTCTGGCAAACGCTTCGTCAACATTTCCCATCGTCAATCAGCAACCGTAAATATTAGAGTAGATTTTCGTAGATGTTGCAAACTCTACTGCACGGCGGAGTGTAAACAAAATTATATAGTCACCGTTCTTTCCTAATTGTAGAAAAATTGTAGAAATTTTCACATCCGGCACGAACTTGTGCAATCATTTGATATTTGACTTCGATTGATATCTAATGACTAGACAAGGTATCTTCGTGCAAAATGATAGTTTTGTATCGGAATTGCAACAAACTGAAGTGAGGTAGACATTTATTTTCTTTCAAAATCTGTTTAATTAGACAATTGCATAAGTACTTGTCATATTGTCATAGGTATTGCAAACTACTGCACGGTGGAGTGTTAAAAAAAATGATATACAATACAATTAGAAAAGAATGGTGACTATATAATTGATTCATAAAGCTGTATTCTTTAAAATTTGTCCATTGAATTTTATTTTCAAATCGGGGAACGAACTCGTTCAATCATCTAATATTTGACTTCCATTGATATCTAATGACTAAACTAGGTATATTTATGCAAAATGATAGTTTTGTATCGGAATTGCAACAAACTGAAGTGAGGTAGGCATTTATTTTCTTTCAAAATCTGTTTAATTAGACAATTGCATAAGTACTTGTCATATTTTCATAGGTATTGCAAACTACTGGACGGTGGACTGTAAAATGAAGTGATATACAATTAGAAAAGAGTGGTGACTATATAATTGATTAATAAAGCTGTATTCTTTAAAATTTGTCCATTGAATTTTATTTTCAAATCGGGGAACAAACTTGTCCAATCATCTGATATTTGAGTTCCATTGATATCTAATGACTAGACAAGGTATCTTTATGCAAAATGATAGTTTTGTATCTGAATTGCAACAAACTGAAGTGAGGTAGACATTTATTTCCTTTCAAAATCTGTTTAATTAGAGAATTGAATAAGTTCGTATCTGGTTTTCATAGGTATTGCAAACTACTGCACGGTGGAGTGTTAAAAAAAATGATATACAATACAATTAGAAAAGAATGGTGACTATATAATTGATTAATAAAGCTGTATTCTTTAAAATTTATCCATTGAATTTTATTTTCAAATCGGGGTACGAACTCGTTCAATCATCTAATATTTGACTTCCATTGATATCTAATGACTAGACAAGGTATCTTTATGCAAAATGATAGTTTGGTATCTGAATTGCAACAAACTGAAGTGAGGTAGACATTTATTTTCTTTCAAAATCTGTTTAAATAGACAATTGCATAAGTTCATACCTGATTTTCATAGATATTTGAAAGTGTACTGCACGGCGGAGTGTAAAAAAAGAAAATTATATAGTCACCATTCTGTTCTACAATTAGAAAGAACATATAGAATAAAGATCCGCTGTCTAGTCATTGAATATCAATGAAAGTCAAATATCAAATGATTGAACAAGCTCGTGCCTGATTTAAACATAAAATTCCTTGGATAAATTTTAAATAATACACCTTTATGAATCAATTATATAGTCACAAATCTTTAGAAAATTCTTTAGAAATGATGTCGATGATCAAAAATATCAAAAATATCAGATGATTGCACAAGTTCGTGTTCGATTTGAAAATAAAATTCTATGGTTAAATTTTAAAGAATACAACTTTATTAATCAATTAATAGTTGCCATTCTTTAGAAAATTCTTTGCGCAAGAATGGTGACTGCATAATTGATTAAAAAAGCTGTTTTCTTTAAAATTTGTCCATTGAATTATATTTTCAAATCGGGCACGAACTTGTGCAATCATCTGATATGTAATGATTAGACAGCGGATCTTCATGCGAAATGTGTATTTTGTATCTCAATTGCAACAAATTGAAGTGTGGTAGAAATTGATTACCTTTCAACATCTGTTTAATAGGTTGAAAATAATATAACAGTTCTTTTAAATTCTTCTAATATTTTTACTATCTTAAATTGACGATTGAAAGACGCAGCAGCTAAGTATAAATCTATATTTTTTCACTGAAAATTTGGTTAAGCCTTGCGGGGCCAAAAATTTTGAAAATCACTCAACTTTAAACACACATAACTTTTGAACCAGTGAATTCCTAAAATTAAAACTTGAATTTACGATATTTGCTTGTTAATATCTACAAGGTTATATTGTAAAAAGACAACAATTTTTCGTCTTGTAAGGCGAAGTTAGCCAATAATTTTAGTGTAGCGAAAATAATATATTTATACTCTTAAAGTCTTCCAATCTTCTCGCTGTGTTACATTTCACCTATTTTTCACCATTTTTGTCATAAACGCATAGGAATCTACTTATAACTTCACGAGATACTGCCTTCAACATTTTCGAACTTTCCAAAGTTGAAATTTACGGTCGTCGCGATAAATTGCATAGATTCGAATCGTACTTTCTTCATGAGGAATTACTTACAGTTGTATATTTACAGCGCCGAGGAGAACTGTTGTCAAACAATAAAACTGGTCTTCTATGAACTGTGTATTCTAATGTTGAAGTGATTATGCAAATTGTCCGGTTCGACCTTGTACGCGCGGACATTTAAAGAATTCGGTGAGGAATCGGTATTCGCTTTCTCTTATCCATATTTCGCGCACACCTAACCCCGAATACATTTGCACAAAAAGTAACACACTTTCGAATTGGCTTCAGTAATTACAGTTTCCAATAACCGTAGATCCTTTTGAAGAGAGAAACATGTTAGAGATTGTACAGGTTTTGCACTCCAAATTAACCCTTTGCAAATCAATTTCAAGTTATTACAGATTTTGTACTCCAAATTCACACTTCTGCAAATGAATTTCACCCTTTTGCAAATCAATTTCATCCTTTTGCGAATCATATTCAACCCTTTGCAAAACAATTTCACCCTTTTGCAAATCATATTCAACCCTTTGCAAATCAAATTCAACCTTTTGCAAATCAAATTCAAACTTTTGCATATCAAATTCAACGTTTTCAAATCAAATTCAACATTTTGCAAATCAAATTCAATCCTTTGAAAATCAAATTCAACCTTTTGCAAATCAAATTCAATCTTTTGCAGATCAAATTCAACATTTTGCAAATCAATTTCAACCTTTTACAGGTTTTGTACTCCAATTTCACCCTTTTGCAAAGCAATTTCATCCTTTTACAAAGCAATTTCACACTTTTGCAAATCAAATTCAACCCTTTTCAATTCAAATTCAACCTTTTGCAAATCAATTTCAACCTTTTACAGGTTTTGTACTCCAAACTCACCCATCTACAAATGAATTCCACCCTTTTGCAAAGCAATTTCAACCTTTTGCATATTATAATCAATCCTTTGCAAATCAAATTCAATCCTTTGAAAATCAAATTCAACCTTTTGCAAATCAAATTCAATTGTTTGCAGATCAAATTCAACATTTTGCAAATCAATTTCAACCTTTTACAGGTTTTGTACTCCAATTTCACCCTTTTGCAAAGCAATTTCATCCTTTTACAAAGCAATTTCACACTTTTGCAAATCAAATTCAACCCTTTTCAATTCAAATTCAACCTTTTGCAAATCAATTTCAACCTTTTACAGGTTTTGTACTCCAAACTCACCCTTCTACAAATGAATTCCACCCTTTTGCAAAGCAATTTCAACCTTTTACAAATCAATTTCACCCTTTTGCAAATCAAATTCAACCTTTTGCAAACTAAATTCACCCTTTTGCAAATCAATTTCACCCTTTTTCAAATCAAATTCAACTTTTTACTAATCAATTTCAATCAATTGCGAAATCAAATTGCAAATCAATATACAGGTTTTGTACTCCAAATTCACTCTTTTGCAAATCAATCCAATCTCTTACAAATGCAGTATTTTTAAGTAAGTTTTTGAAAAAGAAATCAAATCAAATGTGAATTAATTGTTACGAAATTTAAATTTTTATCTATTGCATAGATGTACATCAAATGCATATTTAAAAGTAATTACCAGTTTATTAACTTTATAATGTATGAAAACTGTGTGTAGATACATATGTACACATTATATATTGATTAGCCACTTTCTGATTGATAAATTTTTGAAATTAAAGTATATATGTATTTATTGAAGCGTATTGAGTATTCAGTCTTACATGTTTCCCTCGCAATACTGACATAAAAAATAAATAATTAATTTTAAATATTCTTAATTTAATGCATTTAATGCATGTAATGCATAATTTTATGCAATTGATTTGCATAAGGTTGAATTTGACATGCAGGGGAGGGGGGTGAATTTGAAGTGGAAAACCTATAAACACATTCATTCGACTTCGGAGGATTATTACTCCTCTGATAAATTATTGAAGACATATTCGTTAATCGATTTCCGCAGGAAACTATTATAATTGCGCGAGTGCTCGGGGAATAGTATCTGTTTATTCCACTATGTAAAAAACAAAACAACCCACGATCCGATATTAAAATGGAGCCTGTAGTTGACATTTATGCATCTGGTTACGCGTGTGCATGCGTAGACGCCCGATCGAGGGACGTGCGTGTGCGTAAAGGACGGAGACTCAAGGCCGATCGTCGGTTAACCCTTTCTCCAATCCTTAGCGTGGCCCCGAGAAAGACAATTTGAAGCTGTAGAGTTCTCGCGAACGTGATATATCTTTGTCAAACATTATTATTGCGCGTGCAACGTGACGCCGCTAAACAATGACATGTTACTCGGAGAACATATGGTTGCTCAAATGAGCGAGCACTGGCGATTACGCGTAGCTACCTAATTAAGAAATGCAACGGTAAGCGACAGAACCGACATATTGGTACATAATAAGGGTATCTTTTTATTCTAGAAGATTTTGGAAATTTGTTATTGTTTAACGTCGTATAGAATGTACTTCAAGGCTTATAAGCCACTAATATACTTATCTGTCTGTATTTATTACAATAATTCTGAAATAATTTTGTTTTATATGCAAAATGAATATATATAAAATATGACAAAATGAGTAGGGTAAATGCAACTATTACAGCAGGATTTTCTTCCAATGAGATAAAAATACGTAAAAATAAACATTATGCCCTGAATCAATTTGTACAATTTAGTGTGAATGTATTCTCGTTGGCAAGGCAAACATGATTGTCAATCATACTCATATTTTTATAATCTCAGGATTTGAAAAATTTTCTTCATAAAAGGTAAAAATAAGACTATTCTTCAGGTATCACTTAAATTTGTTATAGTTTAACATCGTATAGAATGAACTTCAAGGCTTTTAAGGATACTACTATACTTATTTGTCTGTGTTTATTACAATAATTCTGAAATAATTTTGTTTTATATGCAGACAGCGTATTTTATGCATTTATGACAAAATGAGTAGGGTAAATGCAACTATTACAGCAGGATTTTCTTTCAATGAGATTAAAATACGTAAAAATAAATATTATGCCCTGAATTAATTTGTACAATCTAATGAGCATGCATTCTCGTTGGCGAGGGAAACATGATTGTCAATCATTCTCATATTTTTATAATCTCAGGATTTGAAAAATTTTCTTCAAAAAAGGTAAAAATAAGACTATTCTTCAGGTATCACTTACATTTGTTATAGTTTAACATCGTATAGAATGAACTTCAAGGCTTTTAAGCTACTAATATACTTATCTGTCTGTGTTTACTACGATAACTCTGAAATTATTCTGAATTATATGCAGATAGCGTATTTTATGCATTTATGACAAAAATGATTAGGGTAAATGCAACTATTACTACGGTATTTTTTTCCAATGTAGATTCAAATATGTAAAAACGAATAATATGCCCTGAATAAAGTACAATTTACTGAGCATGCATTCTGGTTGGTGAGGGAAACAAGATTGTCAATCATTCTCATATTTTTATAATCTCAGGATTTGAAAAAATATTCTTCATGAAAGGTAAAAATAAGACTATTTGTCTTCTATCACTTAAATTTGTTATAGTTTCACATCGTATAGAATGTACTTCAAGTCTTCTGAAGTCACTATCATTCTTAAATAATTCTGTTTTATATCCATACAGCGTATATTATGCATTTATGACAATAATGAGTAGGGTACATCCAACTATTGCTGCAGGATTTTTTCCCAATGAGATTCAAATACAATTTGTACAATTCAATGAAAATGTATTCTCGTCGTTAAAATTTCAGGGTTTAAAGAACATGCTTCATAAAAGGTAAATATAAGACCATTTTTCTTCTATCTCGATCACCAAACATGATTGTACATCTTTGATATTGATATAAATTGCATAGAGGAAAGTTGTCACTGTGGTGACTGTGTGCAGTCACGCGCGAGTGTCGTCTGTCTAGGTGATGCAGTTCTTAAAGAATCGAAAACGTATGCTCGATCGGCAAAAGCGTGTTTACGTCGTACGTGACTTTTCGAATTAATACTTTCCACGCACCGGCGACGAATATTCATTTCTTCCCGCGTGTGTACACGTTGCGCGTTCGCTGGGAGCATATTAATGGGCTCTCAAAACGATTTAACAAGACGAAACACTCCAGCAATTTTGCTTCCTCATTCACCTGTTGCGAATGTCGCTTTGTTCCAGACGCTGAGCCAGGTAATTTTCGAAAATACCGTGATTAGTTTGGAAATTCAAATAAAAATACCGATACCAACATCTTCTATCTTCATTCCGGAGACAGAGTATTACGAACAATATTCTATAACTCTTATAAAATTAGAATAATTGTATTACTCTTTGATAGACGGTTCACACAGTCAGTGTAAAAAGTATTCGTACACCCTTTAAAAACAAATGACTCTTTTCAAATTCGTCCAAACAGCTTGAATTTTATTGAGATTTAGAAAGATTAATTTATTAGGTAAAACAAACTCCGTAAAACAGTAAAGATCACAATACTTAAATATTTTATATCTAGAGTACGGTAAGTAAGACATATGATAAGTAGACCTATTTAAGCGTTCTGGATAATATGAACATGAACGATGCCGTCATATCACAAGAATAAACAACAATGGGACAATACAGTAGCCTTGAACCAACGTAGTGTTTCCAACAATTGATTTTCACTTTATCGAGATGAATTATAAGAACGCCTGCGGATCTTTATGCAAAATAAAAAATGTTTGCATTGACTGTACGACACTCGAGCGAAATGAAAATTTCTTTTTCCTTTTAATTATCTGATTAAGCTGAAGCCGATACTCTGATGTCTTTAAATCTTTTTAATATGTCCACTGCTTTAAATCGCGCTTACCGATTTTTGTCATAAATGCATAAAATCCGCAGTCTACCTACGAGCAACAAAATATGTTTCTATTCCGATCAAAGAGCTAAGGAAACAGAGTTTTCCGAGCTTCTGTAATTGGAAAAAGCAAGGGCGTCCGACAGAATGACAATTTTGTAAAAAGTTCAAAGCAGGAGCTGTTCTAATACGGCTTTATTCGCCTTTCGAGGCACGCGCAAGGACACGCGCCAGCCCTGGACCACGCATCCATCTTAAGGGCCTTCGACCGGAAGTCCGATATGTACGACGCGAGCAATTACGGTGGTAATCATGGCTGCTCACAGAACTGGCTGCATGCCTCCTTGGTGGATCGTTTTGCTCCGGGGTCCCATCGGCCACGCTCGACTTTCCGGTTTAACCGCTCCTTCTTCTAATCGCTCTTCTTCCTGCTGAATGATCTCTTCGTCCTTGATCTTTTCCACACACTCGACGTAGTTGAATAGTGTCTACTATTGACACGATCCTTGGATTTACTAGTTCCCGGCGCAGCAAAATCGTTGTGAATATGTACAGCGATGCAAGGGAGCGGGATTTGGAGTTTTTCAGTAGTCGAAAACGCTATTTGAAAAATCGATCTAGGATGCTATCGACCTCAAAAGTCCTATTTTTTCGTTTACGAGGCGTAATTTGCATTATTCCGCAGCATGCAACTGTGAAAATAGCTACATGCGCAGTTGTATGTATTAATTAATTAATTGTATTTATGTATTGCATAGAAGTAACAGATAATTGAAACTACAAACGCGTTCTTCGACTTTCCGGTTTAACCGCTTCTTCTTCTAATCGCTCTTCTTCCTGCCGAATGATCTCTTCGTTCTTGATCTTATTCACATACTCGACGTAGTCGAATAGTGTCTACTATTGACAGGATCCTTGGATTTAACAGTTCCCGGCGCAGCAAAATCGTCGTGAATATGTACAGTGATGCGAGGGTGCGGGATTTGGAGTTTTTCAGTAGTCGAAAACGCTAGATGAAAAATCGATCTAGGATGCTATCAACCTCAAAAGTCCTATTTTTTCCTTTACGAGACGTAATTTGCATTATTCCGCAGCATTTAACTGTGAAAATAGCGACATGCGCAGTCGTATGCTTCAGAATAATCCAAATTACGCCTCGTAAACGAAAAAATAAGACTTTTGAGGGCGATGCCGCCCTAAATCGATCTTTTATCTAGCATTTTTGACTACTGAAAACCCCATTTTTGTATTATCGAGAAATGAGAGCGCGAATCTCGCAGGGATAAACCCCGTAAGTTTTGTTTGGAAATTCGTAGAACTGTTGGATTTTATAGTATTTTATGTATTGCATAGAAGTAACAGATAATTGAAACTCCAAACGCGTTCTTCGACTTTCCGGTTTAACCGCTTCTTCTTCTAATCGCTCTTCTTCCTGCCGAATGATCTCTTCGTTCTTGATCTTATTCACACACTCGACGTAGTTGAATAGTGCTTACTATTGACACGATCCTTGGATCTACCAGTTCCCGGCGCAGCGAAATCGTTGTGAATATGTACAGTGATGCATGGGAGCGGGATTTGGAGTTTTTCAGTAGTCGAAAACGCTACTTGAAAAATCGATCTAGGATGCTATTGACCTCATAAGTCCTATTTTTTCGTTTACGAGGCGTAATTTGCATTATTCCGCAGCATTTAACTGTGAAAAAAGCGACATGCGCAGTTGTATGCTTCAGAATAATGCAAATTACGCCTCGTAAACGAAAAAATAAGACTTTTGAGGGCGATGCCGCCCTAAATTGATCTTTTATCTAGCATTTTTGACTACTGAAAACCCCATTTTTGTATTATCGAGAAATGAGAGCGCGAATCCCGCAGGAATAAACCCCGTAAGTTTTGTTTGGAAATTCGTAGAACTGTTGGATTTTATAGCATTTTATGTATTGCATAGAAGTAACAGATAATTGAAACTCCAAACGCGTTCTTCGACTTTCCGGTTTAACCGCTCCTTCTTCTAATCGCTCTTGTTCCTGCCGAATGATCTCTTCGTTCTTGATCTTATTCACAAACTCAACGTAGTTGAATAGAGTCTACTATTGACACGATCCTTGGATTTATCAGTTACCGGCGCAGCAAAATCGTCGTCAATATGTACATATTGGCTCCCATTAATACAGTAAAGTCGCGTTATTTTGCAAACGGCTGTGTTCTGCACGGAGAAATATCGTGTAGGGACAATATTTTTTGGTACGTTTTTAAGTGAAAAGCAATATAGTGTTGAAATAAACAATAGAAATGAATATTAGAAGCTTTTTTTAAATTAGTGTAACTGTTTGTTTATTAAAGTTTATATAAAATTCAAGCAGCACTATTGCACAGAAAAGTTTGCATGTCACACTAATCACTATGTAGGCAAGCTTATAGTATATCACGCTATTCACTATATGTAGGCTAGTTTATATTACACTGTACACTACATTAAAATATGATAGTTGTAAACAGCGTACAGCAAATAGTTATACATAAAATATTGTGGATCAAGGCCAATTTTCAATAGAATTTCACTTTACTATAGTAGATACTACACGTTTCGCTTGAGATCATTCTCTTCGGATATTTCCTAAGAGACTGATACTACGTGGCAAAACTGCATTCGGAAAGGAACCAAATCTAGCCTAGTGTAAGTCCGTAATCGTTTCATCTCAAGTGTTTATGTCTGGAAAGCGTGCGCGTTCGAACCGCAAGGGCCGCGCGGTAAAAAAAATGCTGTGAAAATGAGGCGGGTGAATTCGGGGGACTAATTTTTGTTTTACTGTTAGCCCAAACCATTCCAATTAGTTGGAATTGTAAAGAAAATAATAAAATACTGCGATATTTCTTAGCAATCAGATTAAAAACGAAGAAATCAATATTTTGCACTGAATAAATTTGTACGATTCAATGAGAATCTATTCTCGCTGTGCAGGCAAACAAAATTCTCAATCATTCTCATATTTTTATAATTATAATCCCATTTTGCTTCTATCTCGATCGCCAAAGAATTGTTCTTTACATGATCGTACGTTCTTTATACTGCTTTAAATTGCATAGAGGAAAGTTTTATTATTATTTACTTCGATACAGAAAAAATGTACAAAGAAACTTCTCCTGCCTTTTTAATTAAAATAATTAAGCCCTCGGCATCACGTACATTAAAGTGAAGGAGAAGCTCATTACTGCGAAACAAAAATCATTAGGAATGTCCCTAATACTGCGGTGTGAATTGCAACTGCAACGAGAAACGAGCTTCACTTCAGCCTAATGTTAATTCAAAATTAGCTTAGTTAAATTAAATATTAAAAATCGGTAACTTTTTTAATATTAGACTATACGATTTGAACTTTTTTCAGAAGTTAGAGCAATTAGTTTACTACACGATGTGAAGAGATATTTTCTTAAAAATTCCAATTGGTCGAAATTGTAGAGAAAATACTAAAAGTTGCATTTTAAAAACTTTTTTTAGATATTTTCTAGATACATATTTTTCATTTACACATATATATACACATTTACATATTTTTTAGATATTTTCTCTAAAATCCCAATTGGTCAGGATTGTAGAGAAAATACTAAAAGTTGCATTTTACTATAGAAAATGTAAACAAATTCGTTTCGTACATCTGTGTAAATTATATGCATTCTGAAAGTTTCATCGAAATCGGTTGATACGGAGAAAAAAGACAGACATTGGAAGAGGTAAGAATCCGTAGATTTATTGTAGTTAGAGGCCGAAAATCGTGAAAAACTGCAATTTCTACCATCTTTAAACGTTTGTCGCAATTAAATTAGATTTAAAATTACAAACTGTCGCATATAACAAGAATATTGAAATCCCTAATATTTCAGCATCTACCAAAAGGGAAGTTTCCCTTAATACTTTTAACAAAGTCAATACGGAATAATATATTATATAAAAACTACTTTACCAGCGTGAATTGTACGTCGTCGCAAGCAAATGTTATGTTAATATAAGTGTCTTTGCTACTCTCGTCGGATCTACTTCTCAAACCGGTTTAATAATCATGTCACTGTGCTAGTCCTACTAATATATTTTTCGAACCCAGATAAATCCAGGAGTGAACGTAACGCTTTGGTGTATACACTGCTGGACAAAACTGTGAGCCTCTTTACCATCATTTTGTTCAATAAACGATAAAAATTCTCAAATATTTATCGCGTAATATATTAAGGTTGTTTACAGTCTTAGACTATGATCAAATCATTCTTACAACATAAAAAAACCATTCAATTTCTCCAAGCAATCTATTTTATTTATACCATCGCAATACTAATTTCTTTTCTGTAATATCAGTTTAAATTCAGTTAAAAAGAAGGGCGTAACATTCATGTTTGTTAGACTTTGTTCCAAATTTTCATGACGAGTGTGTGATTCGTTAAAATACGGCACATTGGGTTAATTTATCATGAAATAATAATATGTGTAAGTATTTTATGGAAGAATGATGTGTTCTGAATACAAAAAAATTGGTGGCCTTCAAAACCTAATTCAATTTAAGAAATATTAAAAAATGAAATCGGTAACATGTTGCGCGTATTACTGCGGACGAGAAAGAGCTATGTACTAATTACTGCGGATTAGAATTCGAAATATACGTATCTAGGCATAAATGTAAATAAATCCTGAATACAGTTCCAAATAATTTTTTTATTAATTTTAACACCGTACTATAATATCATATAAATACCTAAACACATTCTTTTAATTTAAATATTCGAGTTATATTTATTATCATTAGTTTGAAGCTGTTTTAAATTAAGAGCATTGTGAAGTTTACAACATTTCACAATTGCATTTGCAATATAAACTCCTTTGTCCTTTTCAATTCTTTCTTTGTTCTTTTTAAGTTTTCAGTTCCATAAGTAGATCTTGTCGCGCACTTCACTTTACGTTCTTTTTTTTATTTTTGTTACTGTTTTTTTCATTACTTTCCGATTTAATCTTTAACGTATCTTCTTATTTTATCTAGAATCGTATCCTGTCTACTTACGTGTATCTAACAGGTACTTAACCTAAAACGTTAGGCTGAAGTGAAGCTCGTTTCTCGTCGTAGTTCCAATTCACACCGCAGTATTAAGGACATTCTTAGTGTTTTTTGTGCCACAGTAATGAACTCCTCCTTCACTTCAATGTACGTAATGCTGAAGGCTTAATATTTTTATTACAAAGGTAGAAGAAGTTTTTTTGTACATTTTTATTGGATTGAAGTAGGTATCTAAATATTAATAAAACTTTCCTCTATATAATTTAAAGCAATATAAAAAATGTACAATCATGTTTGGTGATTGAGGTAGAAGAAAAATGGTCTTATTTTTACCTTTTATGAAGAATGTTCTTTAAATCCTGAGATTTTAACAATGAGAATACATTCTCATTGAATTGTACAAATTTATTCAGAGAAAAATATTTATTTTTACGTATTAAAGTCTCATTCGGAAAAAATACCGCAGTAATAGTTGCATTTACCCTACTAATTTTTGTCATAAATGCATAAAATACGCTGTCTGCATATAAAACAGAATTATTTCAGAATTATTGTAATAAACACAGACAAATAAGTATACTAGTGGCTTAAAAGCCTTGAAGTACATTCTGCACGATATTAAACTATAACAAATTTCTCAAATCTTCTAGAATAAAAGATTATAAAAATATGAGAATGATTGACAGTTTTGTTTGCCTCGTCAACGAGAATACATTCATTGAATTATACAAACTTATTCAGGGCACAATATTTATTTTTAACCCTTATGTAGCCAACCGAAGTGTGTAGAATATTTAAAATCTTTTGTATTTAACATATTTGCAGACATTCTCATTTAAAGTCTATAAATTAATATATTAGCGAGCAAAGAATGGGCATTCAGAGAAATGTTGTAATATTTTTAGAGGAACATTAACGAAATGTTCAAAGAAATGCAGTGAATAGGTACCCGTGTAACCGGTTGGCTACAGAAGGGTTAAGCAGTAAAACGTACACTCGCAGTAATAGGTACGTTTACGAGAAAATTGCGTAGAAATATACATGTATACATTTCTACGAAAACTTGATGTGACTTTAGAAAGCATCGGTGAACGGTTGTAAGACACCTCGATCGCTGCATTTCTAATTTCCCACGTGTAGGATGAGACAGTTACGTCAACCGAGAGGTTGCAGATGGGATGTGTAACGGATGGAGCAGCAAAGAACCGCTGATTTATTCTTGTGGTCATCCGATATATCGTATGAACTACCGGAGAACCAGAAATGAGATAGGACGTGCGAGAACACGAAAAGGTATCCCCGGGCATCGGAGGTGTCGATTGTTGAACGGTGTCCAGTTTCATTCATCTAGCTATGAGAATCAGAATGATCGTCTCCGGATACAGATAGGAATTTTTATGAACGGACGAGGGAGCCTGCACTGAGTCATTGTACCCCAACGTAGCCCGATACCACGAAATATCCTGAAACGGCCGCCAACATGATGACGTACAGTGTTCACCAGTGACTTTCACGAAAATAAATCTTTTAGCCTCTCCCGTTGAGTCACAAGAGGAGACTATACTTGGTGGATGTATCGCTAACGGAGTTCACTTTTCATTCTTCAATGGTCGCTTACAACTTACAACAGACAGTTTCCCATACCTTTATACAGACATTTTCTATCAAACAATTCATTTGTTTAATCCGTAAGGGTTGCGATACGTTCCGATCTTTACTGTGCAACTTTTTGTGCATCTTTATACAGATCTTCAATGGTCGCTTTCAAATTACAACAGATAGTTTCCCATACCTTTAAATTGATAATAAAAATACAAAAATTTTCTATCAAACAATTCATTTCTTTGATCCGTAAGTGTTGCAATACATTCCAATCTTCTTTGTGCATCTTTATACAGATCTTCAATGGTCGCTTTCAACTTACAACAGACAGTTTCCCATACCTTTAAATTGATAGTAAGAATATAGAAATTTTCTATCAAACAATTCATTTCTTTGATCCGTAAGTGTTGCGATACGTTCCAATCTTCTTTGTGCATCTTTATACAGATCTTCAATGGTCGCTTTCAACTTACGACAGACAGTTTCCCATACCTTTAAATTGATAGTAATACAGTAAAGTCGCGTTTACTGTCCGCGATCGTGTACTCGATCACTGTCCAGTGCCTACCCCCTCCACTGTCATGATGTCCTTCTCTACGTTCGGCTTTCTTTTGAACTTTCGGCGCGATCGGCGCGGTAGACACAGTCATAAAAATATAACATCGGTATGCGATCACTGTCCGTGCAGAACACAGGCTGTTGGACAGTAAACGCGACTGTACTGTAATATAGAAATTTTCTATCAATGAATTCATTTCTTTGATCGGTAAGTGTTGCGATACGTTCCAATCTTTATTGTGCATCTTTATACAGATCTTGAATGGTCGCTTTCAACTTAGAACAGACATTTTCCTGTACCTTTATATTGATAGTAAGATATACATTTAGAATACATACATTTCCTATCAAACAATTCATTTGTTTAATACGTAAATGTTGCGACACGTTCCAATCTTCTTTGTGCATCTTTATACAGATCTGCAATGGTCGCTTTCAACTTACAACATACATTTTCCTGTACGTTTAAATTGTTAGTAAGATACACATTTAGAATACAGACATTTCCTATCAAACAATTCATTTGTTTAATCCGTAAGTGTTACGATACGTTCCAATCTTTTTTGTGCATCTTTATAGAGATCTTCAATGGTGGCTTTCAACTTACAATAGACATTTTTCTATGCCTTTATATTGATAGTAAGATACACATTTAAAATACAAACATTTTCTATCAAACAATTCATTTGTTTAATCCGTAAATGTTGCGATACGTTCCAATCTTTTTTGTGCTTCTTTATACAGATGTTTAGCTATTCGTATTAATTCAGCCTACTATCAGTGCAACTTAACTTGGAACTAATATAAATATGTATATACTAAACTATTAGGTTGACAACTAAATTCGCGACCTTTTGTTTCGGAATTCGTTTTATTGTATCATTATAACCTCATTCAATGATCATTTCTTTTGAACTGTATATCATCGGAAAGCTCTGAATTTTGCGATTAATTTGATATAAAATACTCGTGCTTAGAAAATATATTTAAATGACTTTGTTTGAGAAAATGTGGAGGTCGCGAACTTAGTTGCCAAGCTAATAATATAATAAGATCATTATTTCTTTACAGGGCTACATATCTCTCGTAAAATAAGAAATTCGATTTTTCAAAAATGGTATCCTTTGTCGGTACGATGATTCTGAAAGAAACCCCCTAAGTTTTATTTGGAAATTCGTAAAACTGTTGGATTTATAGTTCCGAAAGTGAATTGTTGCAAAAAGTGTATATCAAGAGTACTTACAAGTTTCAAAAAGATACTTCGATGTTGAAAGGAATCGAATCTTTCACAAGTAGTACTCGAATCTTGGAAATCAGCACTGCATAGTAGGTATTCATAAAAGTTTCGAATCTGTTCGACCAAGATTCGAATATACTTGCAAGTATTATTTCCGTTTACCAAAGTACTTGTGAAAGGTTCGAAACTTACTTAAGGTTCTCTACTTATAGAGAATGTGTTTTGTTATCGATCGTAAGTTTGTTAATAACAAGATGTGTTGGTGATATCGGCGCAACGGTTCGATCAAAAATACAAATTAAAACAATATTGCTAGCTTAATTAGACTTTCAACGTTTCGATCCCAAAATGGATCCTTTTCAAGAAAGAAGAAAAAACTGCGTCTGTAAATTTCAAATAGGGGTTTTAGTATGAATGTGCAAAACAATTTTAAATACATGATTAAATTACAGTAATGAAATTACCAACCTGCTTTATGAAAAAAGTTAAGGACAAAATGACATGTGAAAACACATGTTGTTTCTATGCCGGTGCACTGGTTACTGTGGCACAAACACGAGGTTAATAGAAAACGAAACAGAAAACCAATGGATCGAACATGAACTAATCGATATTTGGCGGTTATTTCAAACCGTAAAACGTCCAACGCACAACATTTCAACTGCGAGTATACCACATGTTATGGTAAAATTAAAAAATTGTTTTGCACATTAATACTGAAACCCCTATTTGAAATTTACAGACGCAGTTTTTTCTTCTTTCTTGAAAAGGATCCATATTGGGATCGAAACGTTGAAAGTGTAATTAAGCTAGCAATATTGCTTTAATTTGTATTTCTGATCGAACCGTTGCGCCGATATCACCAACACATCTTGTTACTTATAGAGAGTTCAAATTCAATCAATCAAAGTTCGAACCTGTTTGCGAGGTACTTGATCCCATCCCCAGTTACACATATGTGATTTTAACGTGCCTAAGGTAACGCACTAACAGTACAATCTGTAATTCACAGTACAAAACCCGAGTTTGTCCCTCGATTATGACTATCCTCATTAACACAGCGACCGACGCTATCTCGTATGAAATTTCAGTACTATCCTCGGGCTGTAAGCACGGTCGATGTGTCTAATACAATTTTTACTCTCGGACACAGTAATCTCATCCTTACATAACGTCGCAGCGATGACTCAATCTTGGGAACGCTAACAATCCGAGGAAATCTGTTACAATGGAAAATCATCATACGTAAGTCTACTGCATAGATCCTACTCGATCGGGTAACTTTCGTTTCTCGTTCATTAACTATGCACACGGAGTTTTCCCAATTTATAGGAAAGATTCGTTACGAAACGAAATAGATACGAAACGATCTGACTTATAGTGCATAACAGATTACAACTTGCTTGGGAAAAGTTGCTCGTAAGAAGCGATGTACGAGATGTGTTCAAAAGATAACGAGAATTTTGTAATTTCGCTGGTTGTACTGAACCAATTCACGCCATTTTATTTTTAATTGTGTTGGTAAACACGTCTGAAATGTTTCTGGACATTGGTTGTCGTATTCGATGTTTAGTTTATTGTCAGCTTTCGAGAAAGTTACATGTGTTTTGGTACGATCAAACAATTCATGACTTTTGCACTACAATAATGCACCTCCTCACACTTCACTGCTTGTTCGTGATTTTCTAGCCAAAACCAACACTGTAATGATGTCTCAGCCTCCATATACACCGTGTGACTTTCTTTTGTTCCCAAAAATAAAGAACGCCTTAAAGGGACGTCGTTTTTCAAGCATAGACGAGATTAAAAGCGGATCGCTGAAAGAGCTAAAAGTTATCCTAAAGATCGAGTTCCAGAAGCGTGGAAGGGAATAACTAGACAGCGGATTTCATGCATTTATATAAGAAAAATGAGTAGTTGTAATTTAAAACATGGAAAACATTAGACGAATTTAAAAATATTAAGTTGGAACGAAAGTTCGTAGCGTTTTTAAATCAATATTCAAAGATAAACTGAAGATATTTATTCATTGGTTTATTGGATAACATGATAAGTCGCCTAAAAAATGGCAAAAACTAATAGAAGAGAATGAAAAATATGTTATTGAACAAATCTATGTATAGATATCCTCATTTTATCTTTGAGTTTTAATTTAAAAATGCTCCAACCCAATACTTTTAAATTATTTCCAACCTATTGAACATATTAAGAGAGAAAATAAATTTCTATGTCACTTCGGTTTGTTGCATTTCAGGTGTAAAATTTTTATTTTGCATAAAGATCCGCTGTCTAGGGATAACATTCGTGTAGACGAATAACTACAATTCTTTTCCTAAAAATGAAAATTCCCGTTATGTTTTTAACACACCTCGTACACGCGAAAGGGAAACTTAGAGTTTTCCCAATTTATTGGAAAGATTTTGACTTAAAGTGCATAACAGATTACAACTCGCTTGGGAAAGTTCCTCGTAAGAAGCGATGTATATGTGGTAGCTAGAAGTCTTTAAATAGATAGTTTATATATCCGACTGCCTCAATTTACATTTTATTATCAATAATAATACCCCGTGGTAGTGCATACCATTTTAGAAATAATTGATCTACCGATGAATAGTTTATGTCCGACTGTCTCAATTTACATTTTACTAGCAATAATAATACCCCGTAGTAGTACATGCAGAGTCGTCAGATTAACACTCGTGTCCCTACTCTATCTTCCCCTTCCACGTTGCTATTCTCCACGCTTCCACTGTGGTAGAGGGGGTTACTTTTTCCCCTAAATTCGTGCGCCCTCCCCCCATCTGGCCACTCTGAGTACGTAACCTTTTACAAATAGTTGATCTGCCTACGAACAGAATAACTATTAACTAAATCTAGAATAGCTATTAACTAGTTCCACGGATTTGCTTAAATTTATTTAACGGTTCATTTCAGAGGATTTTTCGAAACGCAGTTCTCTTTAGAACACCTTTACCCTCGATAAAGTAGAACCAAAAACTTGTTTTTGAGCTTTAACCCTCATACGCTCCTCGGGTGAAAATTAACCCATTTTCTGGTTCCAGATACTGTATTATGTTTGATTTCTTTCTAACTGTGTTATAACTTGGTGTATTTGTCTAAAATATCATATTATATGTAAAATACAAGTCGATGACATTTCCTGAAGAGTCCCTCGGGTGATATTTCATCCGAATACCGTAATAATAATAACAAATAAGGAATACAGAGAAGAACTGTACTACCCAGAGGTGAAGCATCACTCGCTCTAGCGAATACGTTAGAAGTCATTGCTGGCCCATCAAATTTACAAAATGCAAGAAAAAGAAAAATTACAAGAAGTCGATGCCAATTATATGTAGGAAAAGAACGGAAGGTGTACGCGGCTTGCGAAATTTGTAAGAAAAATGTATGTGACGAGCATAAAAATTCTATTTATACGATATATGTAGTAACTGCAAGATATAATAAAGAAATTCACAAATTTAATTAACTTTTAATGAAACACGTTATGATATATAACATTAATTGAAGTAAACTTAGAATAATTTTATCGGCGCTACGGTTTCGATCAAATTCTACACACTATATAGGTATTTTGTAACACTCAAACGTTTTTCGATTCGGATTTGAATCTGTTACGTCATAAGACCACGTTTGCTATAGAATTGTTTTCTATAAGAGGAACAGAAAAGGTGGTGTTTCTTCCTATAATTAATTGAAGTGTAACTATTGTGTAACTATTTCCGATATACACCTATCAACGCATTTTTATCGTACTCGTAAGAAATGTTTACACCTGCATCACACTTCATGTATTCCTCTATTTACATGAGTAGTCGCTAAACGCTGCACAGATTATTTAGTTTTTATTTTAGTTTAGTTTAGTTTAGAAACAGTCAGAGATTAGAAAAATTTAAGAGTATGGGTATGTTGTTTGCAATCTATTAAAATTATTAAGGGATGAAATCAATCTTCATTTTATTCTTACTTCCCGCAATCGATACAGAACATTTCCATTTTGCATGAACATCGCTACGGTCATTTGCTTTGTTAGACCTCTAAACGAGTAGGAATGAGACTATATTACTATTGACTTCGCAAGAAGTTACCTTCTTTTATTTTAAGGTGAAATAAAACCGAATTTCTTTATTCAAGCGATGAACTTTAATCAATAATATATTTTCTTATGTATCCTTTTTGGCAAAAGATCGTCGAACAAAAGGGAAAATATCTTATTCTTTAACATTCGTTGCTTGAATAAAAAAGTTGGGCTTTATTTCACCTAAAATACTGAAATTACTTTCTTGCCAACGCAATATAAAACCAATTCTGCAAGTTAAAAAGAATACACATTTTTCTCAATTGCTTCGAAAATCGTTTGCTTTACGAAAAGAAAAGTAATAGGACATAAAAGACGCAGCCTATCCAAATCTACAGGTTTTGTCTAACATATTTTCCGATGCGGTGAATAATTAAGAAGATAATCGAGGAAAACGATTCTATGAGCGTTAAATTAATTATTTTAATGTTCAAGTGTATTATAGTGTTAAGAGCTCAAACTTTCCACAGAGTTCTTTTTCATTATTTGGAACAATCCTGGGGGTGTAAAATAAGAGCCACCATAATGTACACACATATTATTGAAAGTTTACACAGGTTTTTCTTTCGAGTGTTCTAAAATTCACAGCTTACATACAGAGGGTGTACAAAGTATTCGTACACCTTTTAAAATCAGGCTCAACTAAAAAATTTAAAAATTGTGACCTTTACTTTTTCCTTCGCAATTGTGAACAATAACAATTTTTTTTAATTATTTCTAATTTAAAAGATTTATGTCTAAAAAGAACTCAAGCTGTTGGGCCCAATTTTGAAAAAGTTATTCATTTTTAACATCCACTGCATATGACCTTCAATTATCTTTTTCGTAATCTGTAGAAAACGTAATAATTGAAGATTTATGGATTAACGAACAGTTTAAAGTTCAAAGTTGGTGACATCACTGACATTTCTATTACTGATGTAGAAAGTTATTTTATTATTACAGGAAATGGAACATTCGTATAAGAATTTATAGCAAACATATTTCTTTTCG
>CM052201.1:2933827-2949815 GCA_028455805.1 Lasioglossum figueresi
TGAACATACAGCGAAGTGTAGAATTAGTTCTGAAATATTTGTAGCCACATTTATAACGGTGGCGAATTACAAGTACGACAAGCATTTATTCTAAAAGCGTTCACCGACGACGGAGAATGCGAGTTTTGTACTTCGTGTTACTTTAATTAGAGTAAGGATCAGTGAGGCGCGGCGCGGAGGGGGAAAATTGGAAAATGCAAAAAAGATGCCAACGTCGAGACACCTTTCGTTTCCCAATGCGAATGCCCAATCTAGGTGGAGAAAAGTCATATCAGAAAATAGATTTACCTGTCATTTATTCTTTTTTCAGAATGTTTACCGAGACTAACGATACCCATCATTATTTATTTACAATAAAATTGTTAATGCTTTCGGCGCAAGGTTTCGATCATTTGTTACTTTACGAAGCCATTTTGCAATCGACATGCACTCAACAAGTGTTACAGTGTCATGTCGAATTTATTCATGTTCATCACAAAGCTAGCGAGTAGTTTTATTACCAGCATTATTCCCTTTCTCTGTTATGTATTCTTAAATTTCAAAATATTCTTAACTCGTTTTAAAAAGAAATATTTTCACGGACGCAATTCTAGTAACCGTTGAAGATGATCTAAATGTAGATCGAAACGTCAGAATTACTTTAGTAATTTGCAAAATGGCGTTGTAAAGTAACAAACGATCGAACCCTTGCGCCGAAAGCATTAACAATTTTATAAACAACAAATACGATCGATAGAAACCTATAATTATTATTTATTTACGGCGAAATTATACGTTTCATCAATAAAATTGCGCCAGAACGTTTAATTAGATTCTTTCAGCTTCAATGCACCATATTCTAATTAACATAAGTTAATGTTTACATTAATATTCGCACACAGCATTTTAGTAATGTCTTTTACAATTATATGCCTATAAATATAATTATTGAACATGTTTTTTAAGTGACATTTTTTATGACGTTTAATTGAGTTTAACAATGAAGAACTAGAAAGTTCGAACGAGTACCATCTAGATTAGATATTGTTTTGTTATTTCTTCTGTGCATATTTTTTAAATACATGCATTATGCTTATATAAATTAAATGTAAAGTTATTTATTGGATATTTTTGTATCGTTTTTTTTTATATGTATATAATAACTAGACAGCGGATTTTATACATTTATGACAAGAATGAGTAGGTGTAATTTAAAAGAGTAAAAACATTAGAAGAATATGAAAATACTGTTGTATTATTTTCAACCTACTCAATACATATGTCAAGAAAGAATCCAGTTCGTTGCAAATCAGTTAGAGGATATCTACATGAGAATATTGAGATATATCTACATTATTGCGGCAGTTAGATAATAGAATGTTTGGTACAAAATTAATTAGTTTTTAGTCAGTTACAAAATGCAGTACAAAAATTCAGAGAAATTTGTTCGCGAAATATGAAGGTCACCTTCATTCTTTTAAATGGTACTACATTTTTTTGGTGAATAATATTATTGCCTATGTCAAGACAAGTACAACGGTCTAGTATACTATGACCTTGACATGACCTTAACGGTAAAGCAAGTTTGAGTTGTTGATATTGGTCAAGGTATTGATCCTTCGAAAGATCTCAAACGAAAAAATGTACGATAATTGAAAAAATTAAGTTTCTTCCACATCTTTAGAGCATTTGGATTGTTTACTCTTAAATTATATACTTAAGGGGTTTCAAATTTTTTTTGATAGAAAAAGTACATTCGCAAACTTTAAACGCGTTTTTCTCAGAGTTGCGTTTTTCAAAACGGTGTACAAGATACCTCGAGTTCTACCTTAGCAATTGCATTAAAATTTTACAGTTATCTTCATTGTAATATCTATTAGGCATTGACGATCGATTTTTTTTCATTTTCCCATTATTTTGCTAAATATAAATAAAAAACGAGTGAATTGAGGTGCTCTTCCTGATGAAAATGTGTCCAAACTCGAATGTAATCGAACAATTTTTACTGATACGTAATGTTATGATAAATATTATCTTATTGAAGAAGATAGTCCAAATGGTGTCGCGTTTGGACTCATTTTTATCGGGATAATCTCGATAACTTGTTCGTATTAAAAATATAAAAGTTTAAAGTGTCAATAATGCTTGATTCCCCATCCGCTTACATCGAGACTTTTGGAGGAATCATTTGGGAATCGATACTTCTCGATACCTACAGTATATTTATTATTTATTATTGTTTCGATGCTTGTGATACCAATACCAGCCAGTGTTCATTTTAGCAAAACTCGTATCAAATGTCAATACGAAGCATTTAAGCTTATGATACGTATCAAACCTTCCAAACAATTACTTGAGTATCAAATTGCTTAAAACTCATGAGAGAAACTGGTATCACGTCCATCACTACTGAAAACCCCAATTTTTGTATTATCGAGAAATGAGAACTCGAATCCCGCACCTTTGCAATCCTGGAAACGAGTCTACCGCCTTAAAGGGATATTCCAATTTATTATAAACCGCATAAAACGGGTGTGGATTCGTGCCACTGTGAGCCGGTATCTATAGAACGGTATCCAAGCTCATTCACGCTGAATACGAAACAAGATTTTCCAGGTTGTTGACAACACTGAATTCAAATGTGTAAAATGTCGGTTGGTAGAAAATGGCTACGCAGACATTGGCTGATAGCGATTGAGGTCGTGAACGAGAATCATGGAGAAGATCCTGAAAACTCACTTGGCTTGTTACCGGGTTAAATTCCAGCCGCGGGCGAGTGCCTAACATGAACAAACAGAATATCTGAATGAGACGGGAATATAAATGAACGTGTAACGTTGTTGATAGAAAATATTACACGCCGTGTGAGTAAACCGATCGCAAAACCCGGTTGTTCGAGTTGGAACTCGGTTTTAGGCTGGATTGACCAGTGAATGAATAATTAAACGTTCCTTCGGTTTCAAATAACAACAAAAATTAAATAATACCCAAATTTGTTAACGAAACAAACATTTTTTAACAGAATAGCAGTTAATTTTCAGTGTAACACTAACCGTACTGACTACAAAATGTGTCGGATACACATTGTTTTATGTACATGACAAGACTGAAATTATTCAGATTTTTCACACTTTTTGATTTTTCACTATTGTGATTAAATAAAGAAATTTATTGAATAATTTCTGATGGAAGCATCTTTATAATTTCAATAATTAAAAAATAAAAAATGTGAAACCTGTCATTTGATCGGTCGTGGTACAGTTAGTGTTAATTATTAAGACTTATTTGAACTATTCGCAATTACAAATTCTGTTTAATATTATAATTACTAGGCTGCGGGTCTTTATGCATTTATGGATTATAAAAATTTTAAAAAAATGCTGGAGTAATGAATTCAACAGAATTTAGTACGTTTTTTTATTTATTTTTGATCTTATAATGTTATTACCAATGAAAGTAGAATTTTATTTGGTACCACTTTCTTAAAATTTCTCTAGAAAAATTGAAAATTGCATAAACATCCACAGTCTAATAATTTCTGTTAACTATGGCGTCCCAAACACTCATACGGTGAGTGTAAAAAGTATTCGTACGCCCTTTAGAATAGAATAACTTTTTTATAAACAATTGTACCAAATGAAATGATATGCAAAAAAGATTTTCCAAAAATTATAATTTACAAGATTACATGCAAAAATCAAAAAGGTATTTTTTAAAACTTTTTTTATTTGGACCCTTAATGAAAATTAAAAATATATGTTTTGTAGATCTATGTTAGATATAATATTATAGTACGTTACTTAGTTTTTCTCGCAAGGGAAAAACGACGCATCGAAGGATGTACGATTTTGTGGATTTTAAGCAGAAACTGATCAAAAGTCGTGTAAAGCTACGATTTCCACCACTTTTAACCGCTTGTAGCTCGCGTGTATGTTAATCGATTTCGATGAAATTTTCAGCATCTGTGTAACTACTATAGATCTACAAAACGTATATTTTAAATTTTTTATAAAGGCTCAAATAAAAAATTTTTACAAAATTCTTTTTTTATTTTTGCATCTAACCTTGTAAATTATAATTTCTGGAAAATCTCATTTGCACATCATTTCGTAAACCAATGTTTCTAATTGATTATAAAAAATCAAGACGTTTGGTACAATTATAAAAAAGTTATTCAATTTTAAAGGGCGTACGAATACTTTTTACACTCACTGTTTTTAAAATAGTAAAAAGACGGCGCATAATTTACCATGCAGGTGAGTTCCGGGACGACTAGCACGTTACGTGAGGTACTACAGAAACCAAAACACTATCGATTCTCGAACTCAAAGCCGTCACGCTGTATCGCATAACTACTTGTCCAAGGACAAGGACAATCTCGTACAGCTCGAAAGTCATGCACGATTGGAATACGAAGTATGCTCTGAATCACGTAAGACAGAAACTAGAAGAAACTATCTAGAAAAACATGAAACATTCGAATCTTTAATAGATCTTTTATTAAGAGGTAAAAGATTGCGAAACACGATCGTGTTTCAGGATATCATAGCGGTTTATTGTACCAGGAAAAGTGTCTGGAATAAATAAAAAACATCCATACCTAGCAAGGTGAAATAGCAACTTATAGATGATTTCAGTTAGATGATACACTAAATCCTTGATCTAACAATAAGAGATCCCACAACTGCGGGGCATAGAGTAAATGTACCTATTTACGTTTTACTACGGTGTTTTTCTTCCAATGAGATTAAAACACATCAAAACAAATATTTTGGCACGAATAAATTTGTACAATTTCAAGGGAATGTATTCTAGTTGGCGAGGCAAACAAGATTGTCAATCATTCTCATAATTTTATAATCTCAGGATTTGAAAGAATATTAATTGAAGGTAAACATAAGACTATTTTTCTTCTATCACTTAAATTTGTTATAGTTTAACATCGTACAGAATGTATTTCAAGGCTTTTAAGCCACTAATATAATTATTTGTCTGTGTTTATTACAATAATTCTGAAATCATTCTGTTTTATATGCAGACAGCGGATTTTATGCATTTGTGACAAAAATTAGTAGGGTACATGCAACTATTACTGCGGTATTTTCTTCCAATGAAATTAAAATACGTAAAAATAAATATTATGCCCTGAATTAATTTGTACAATTTAATGAGAATGTATTCTCGTTGGCGAGGCAAACATGATTGTCAATCATTCTCATATTTTTATAATCTCAGGATTTGAAAGAATATTAATTGAAGGTAAAAATAAGACCATTTTTCTTCTATCACTTAAATTTGTTATAGTTTAATATCGCACAGAATGTACTTCAAGGCTTTTAAGCCACTAGCATTATTATTTGTCTGTGTTTATTACAATAATTCTGAAATCATTCTGTTTTATATGCAGACAGCGGATTTTATGCATTTATGACAAAAATGGTTACATGCAACTATTACTGCGGTATTTTCTTCCAATGAAATTAAAATACGTAAAAATAAATATTATGCCCTGAATTAATTTGTGCAATTGAATGAGAATGTTTTCTCGTTGGCGAGGCAAACAAGATTGTCAACCATTCTCATATTTTTATAATCTCAGGATTTGAAAAAATATTTTTCATTAAAGGTAAAAATAAGACCATTCTTCTTCTATCACTTAAATTTGTTACAGTTTAACATCGTATAGAATGTACTTCAAGGCTTTTGAAACCACTATTAATCTTAAATAATTCTGTTTTATATGCAGACAGCGTATTTTATGCATTTATGACAAAAATGAGTAGGGTAAATACAACTATTACTGCAGGATTTTTTCCCAAAGAGATTCAAATACGTAAAAACGAATATTTTGTCCTGAATAAATTTGTACAATTTAATGAGAATGTATTCTCATTGTTAAAATCTCAGGATTTAAAGAACATTCTTCATAAAAGGTAAAAATAAGACCATTTTTCTTCTATCTCGATCACCAAACATGATTGTACATTTTCTATATTCTTTTAAACTGCATACAGGAAAGTTTTATTATTATTTAGATACCTACTTCGATTCAGTAAAAATGTACAAAGAAATTTCTACTACCTTTTCATAAAAAAAATAAGCCCTGACCATCACGTACATTAAAGTGAAGGAGGAGCTTATTACTGCGGTACAAAAATCACTAAGAATGTCCCTAATACTGCGGTGTGAATTGCAAGTACGATAAGAAACGTGCTTCACTTCAGCCTAACGTTTTAAGTTAAGATCCTATTCGTAACACGTAAGTAGGTAAGATACGATTCTCGATAAAGAGTATAAATAAACGGTAAAGATTAAATCGGAAAGTAATGAAAAAAACTGTAACAAAAATAAAAAAGAACGTAAAGTGAAGTGCGCGGGAGGATCTTCTCATGGAACTGAAAATTTAAGAAAAGAAAGAAAGAATGGAGATTTTAAGAAATAAAAAGGAAGAAGAATTGAAAAGGACAAAGAAGTTTATATTGCAAATGCAATTGTGAAATGTTGTAAACTTCACAATGCTCTTAATTTAAAGCAACTTCAAACTAACGATAATAAATATTACTCAAATATTTAAATTAAAAGAATGTATTTAGTTATTTATGTGATATTATACTACGGTGTTAAAATTAATAAAAGGTTTATTCATTTAGAATGTAATATATAAAAAAATAATTTGTTACTGTATTCAGGTTTTATTTAAATTAATACCTAGATACGCAGTTTGTTTCTTCGTATATTTCGAATTCTAATCCGCAGTAATACGTACGCAGTTTTTAGTACATTGATCTTTTTCGTCCGCAATAATACGTACAAAATGTTATCGATTTTATTTTCTAATATTTCTTGTTATATTTGTTGTATTCGGAACACATCATTCTTCCATCAAATGCTTACGCGTAATATTATTTCATGATGAATTACGAATAATATTAAAATATGAAGTAAATTTCTAAGAAATTTCTAAATATGTTTAATACGTTGAAAATAATATAACAGTACTTTTAAATTCTTCTAATCTTTTTACTGTCCTAACCCCTTGCCTTACAATATCGTGGCTGACTCGAGATGAAGATTCTAAACGGAGTTTAATAAATACGTATACCATTGGGTTGGAAAGAAAGTTCGTAACGTTTTCAAATTAAGAATCGAAGATCAAATTAAGGTATTTATTCAAAGGTTATTCAATGACACGAGAAGTTACCTCGGAAATGGCAAAAAGTGATAGAACCGAATGAAAAATATGTTATTGAACATTAACAAAATTAAAACTATTTATCAACGAAAAGAAGCCAACTAATAAAGAAGACCTTCGACACGCTATACGACAATCGTGGGAAGGAATCTCACCTACAAATTGTAAAGATCTAATCGAATCCATGCAGCAACGTATTAAAGAAGTCATACGTAAACGTGGGGATGCAACAAAATACTAACACACAAAATAATTTATGTTAATACATCGAAATCGGAATCTTTCTTCCGAGTAACAATTTGTTTATTCGTTCGTTTCTTTGCCATAATAAATGTAAGCTTATCTTATTTCGTTGTTTTTCATTCGTTGATAAGCCCCTTTTCATTTCCCATCAGTTTTAACTCCGTAAAGTAATATTTTATACTTCTATAATTATGAATGTTTTCTCTAAAATCCGTTTCAATGCCTCCGATCGGAAACATTCTGCCACGGGTGGTGTAGTGTTCATAGTTTCTTTTCATACCCATATTCCAATAAACGTAGCAATGAAATCCCGTGTCTAGTGATACCGCGGTACATAATCGGTACAGTTACCGTAGAGTGAAGAGAAATGAATTCTCGTTCAGAGGACGGGTCGGGGCACCGATACATCGTTTCGGGATTGACAACGTACACAGGCTGGTTTTGAACTTTCTCGTCCGGTTACGTAACGACGCGCGACGTTTCTACAGCAAATACGGGCGACCGGTTCACAAAATTCATGCATAATAATAATAATAATCCGAGGATACGACCGGCCGTAGACGTCCTTCCCGGTTGTCGTCTAGAGGCTGTTCGGATATCTGTCGACCTGATTACTATCAGACCATAAGAACGGAAAGGGTACGTTAAAGCGAGAGACTGAGGGGCGCCTTGACACACGTGATACGCGCGTATATGGGTTCGTTCTACCGTGACGGGGGCCGATTTAAGTTCAAGATACGAAAGTAGCAGTCTGGTTTTCTGGACGTTGCGACCGTTTCAGAAAAATCGGCTCCGGTTGAGTTATGTATTCTGCATAAGAATTCGCGCTCCCGCGACGCCGTTTGTGCAACCGTGTGTGTTCGTGCGACCGCGAGCACAGTCTCTCCAGGGCTTTCAGATTGTCTTCTAAATTTTCCAAGGCATTTCTTTTATCGACGTCCTTCTACCGCTGTGCCGTGCCTTGAATTCCGATCAAAGACGGAGATACACCGGTGGGCGCGTAGATAGAGGAAGTCGTTACCGTTAAATTATGAATCCCAGCCTTTCCCAAGACGTTGCGAATTTAAGGGATCAGATTGGGCAACGAGTTTTGAGTGCGAGTCGGTACGATTCTAGGAATGTTATCGCGACATGCAATTGATAAGAGTCTCGGCTTCTTGGAATAGATTAACCACTAACTTCTTTAACCGTCGTCTTGGTTCTAATTTCTAATCAGAATTTACAGTGGCTGTTCACTTGAATTGCCTCGAATAATGCAAGTAACAAATTAATGGCGTCGAGAAAGAATTCGATTCTCTTTCCGTAAATCATGATACAGTGAAATCCGCATTACTGTCCTTTGTTTGTACCAGGTTCAATGTCCAGTGCCTTCTCACTCCAAGGCGGCGATGATTGATCACGGCTTCTTGAAATAGATTAACCACTAACTTCTTTAACCGTCGTCTTGGTTCTAATTTCTAATCGGAATTTACAGTGCTGTTCACTTGAATTGCCTCGGATAATGCAAATAACAAATGAATGGCGCCGAGAAAGAATTCGATTCTCTTTCCGTAAATCATGATACAGTGAAATCCGCATTACTGTCCTTTGTTTATACCAGGTTCAACGTCCAGTGCCTTCTCACTCCAAGGCGGCGACGATTGATCTCGGCTTCTTGGAATAGATTAACCACTAACTTCTTTAACCGTCGTCTTGGTTCTAATTTCTAATCAGAATTTACAGTGGCTGTTCACTTGAATTGCCTCGAATAATGCAAATAAGAAATTAATGGCGTCGAGAAAGAATTCGATTCTTTTTCCGTAAATCATGATACAGTGAAATCCGCATTACTGTCCTTTGTTTATACCAGGTTCAATGTCCAGTGCCTTCTCACTCGGGTATATCGGTGTAAACACCATACATTGACTCGAATGAATCGAAATGTTCAACTTTCTTAATTTTCATTATTTTTTTAATGAGATTTCGCTATTGTATTTCTGGCATTTTTCTGATTAATATAAGACCAAACACGATGTAATTCCAATTGTATTCAGTGGTTAAATCGACGATTCAAGTGTCGGTCGCAAGGAACGACAGCGTATTGGAAAGAAAGACACTTCGGAGACTTCGGCTTCTCCTTTGAATTTCATTCTTCCTTCTCTACGCTTCTCCTTTGAATTTCATTCTATCCTTCTCTATTTTCGGAATCGCCTTTGAAGTAACAAAAATGCGATCCAGGATCCAGATTACTGTCAACCAAAAAGACGGCTGTTGGACAGTAATATGGACATTACTGTAGTAGTAGGAAAATCCGTCTGGTCCATCCAGATTGAATCTTTTCTCATGTGAGAAAATTATATTGTGCCATTATTGAGTCCAACTCATATGCGTTCTAGCAAATTGGAGTCGGGCTTCGATATGCCTTCTCATTAACGCAGGTTTTCTTTGCATTTTCTTGTGTTTTATGTATAGAACACTTTGTATGACACGTCTAATAGCTGAAACTGACGCTTTTGTTCCAACTTCCTGTTTGACCTTCCCTCTCCGTTGTACATAGCTCGTTTTGTTCTCCTTTTACAATTTTTTCCATAATTTTCAGGGTTATTATAGAAATTATTAATTACTTTAGCACTCCTATTAAACCTTAGCACTCGAGTGGCGCCTCAGAGGCGCTATTAAAAATTGCTGTACCATTATTTGAAATATTGTTTACACTATTAGATATGTCGGTATTTAATCACTTACTAAAGATTCAAGTATCGTATGAGGTATTATACCAATTCCACATCTACCAAATTTAAAAAATTATGGAGAATGGAAATATTCTGGGTCAGACGAAACGTTTGATTTTCGAGTTAAAATAGCTCCGAGTGCAAAGGGTTAATTCTTTTTCCAATTTCTCGGGTTGAACACCCTTAATCTTTTAAAACTTTAATTTTTCCAATTTCCTCAACGGTCAATGACTTTCCGCGAGCCATATTAGCTCAATGATAATAATCATACAAAAAATAATGATTATAATACTTAACATAAACGTGAAATGTAGACTTGTCGCGGATATGTCTTGTCTGATCTATCGCAAAGCGACAATTAACCGTGACTAAACAATGCGAGGCTATTCATGTGGAAGCATCTTATTTTTACAAACACAAAGTTTCTTGCAAGTGTACAGATCGATGTAAACATATATCTCTTACAAATTCATATTATAAACAAATGTAACTAATAAGGAAGAATTTTGCCCACAATTCCCTTACTTGATGTAAACTTATACATACAGGGTGTTCATTTGGAAGAAAACTTTCCAGCCGAATATCTCGAAAAGTATGAAGGATATTAAAAAAAAGTGTAAAACACTTGTCCAAGAATTTCGAGGGGGAAAGAGAGGGGCAGTAACAGCTTTTTATTTGGGTGGCGTTTTCAAGGTGATTTGAAGGTCAACTTTGTTTTTCAAATGGAAACCTATATTTTTTATTATCGGATCTTATTGTACGTAAAAAGACCAGCAATTTTTGTAGGATACTTTTTTTTATCTGCGCACTAGTTTCGGAGATGTTTGAAGAGAAGTAAAGCGAGTCATACTTATACTGCGAGAAAGTTTGTAATTTCTTTATAACTATAACAAATTTTCAAAATATCCTCCGTTGCTTTCTAAACAATAATACAGACGATTCTCAAATTCTGAACGAACATTTTTGAAGGTACGTGTTGGAATAGCTCTACATTCCTGTATATTCATTGTACATTATAAATTTGATGTACATCTTTGCATTAAATAAAACTTTGAATTCCTTAACAATTAATTTACATTTGATTTGATTTTTTTCATAAAAACTTACTTAAAAATACTCTGTTTGTAAAAGGTTGAAATTGATCTGCAAAACGGTGAAATGGATTTGCAAATGGGCGAATTTGGAGTGGAAAACCTGTAACAAGCTGCTACTGTAAAATATGGGTCACTTATACAGGGTGTCTCGCTCCATTTTTACATCTCGATTTTCTCGCTATTGTTATTTACAGCAAAAAATATTTCAGAGAATATTCGAATGGTATCGAGTGGAGCGTGTTTTGGTGCATCAAGGTCAACTTCTCTTTTGTCAATGAAATAACGTATTTTTTAATGCATCAATGCATATAGCTCGACGTTAGTTATAAAAAACTATTAACCTATTTATGTCAAAAAGTTAATATAGTGTAGGAGATACGTCAAAATATTGTTTAGATTATTAAATACGTTGGCATCTAGTCAACAAATAAACATTTAAATATCGTACGAGGTGCTATATCAAGTTTTCATATCCATAAAATAAAAAGAATGATATTTAAAGAAGGAATGGTTAACTTTCGAGTTAAAATAGCTTCGACTGCAAAAGAGTTAATTAATTACAAGCCGCCATTACTGCCAGACTAAAGCGTTTGCTCTTATTTATTGCAGAAAATGTTAAACATAAAAACCACTTACATCACGGCAATCTTGAAATCAATTGAATAATTATTGCCCTACTTTGTTTAATGCATCGGCTGATATTTTGCAGAACGAGACACCGTGTATATAAGTTATATGCCCAAGTTTTCTTGGATAATTCTACGTTTATCATAGCTTTATTGTTTCCCCCGTTCTCCCGAAACTTGAATCCCTAAAATTGGAGAGATCTTAAAAATATCTGTGTTCTCGTCGTGATTCCCATTGCCGTTAGCTTAACACATTACCGACCGGTGATGATTGCATAATTTTGAAAAATCTAGGCTATATTGCTAAACGTTTTTTAATGGAACCTTCAATAGCAACAACAATTATTATTGTGGACTAACAAGTCACCCTCAATAACGTAATCTAATAGTTCCATTCAAGATTGTTATGTAAAAGAACATTTCTATGCTTTCTTTTGGTACAGCATAATTATTGAAAATCCTATTAAAGGCTGCGTCTCCTACACACACGACACTTGCGCGTGACTATGTGGTACACTCACACACCGCTTGACCACGTATGCGTACGCGATTACATTACTGATTACTCAATAATGCAAAGACGGGATTTCTTGGTAGTCAGAATCGCTAGATGAAAGATCAATCTAAGGTGCAATTTGCCTCAAAAGATCTACTTTTACGTTTACGACGCGTAATTTTCATTATTCGACAGCATGTGTGTATCACTTGACAGCCACGATAGGCGGCAGCGCTGTCGCCTGTCACATTGTTTCTCGCGGCTGCACTACATGCTGCCGAATAATGAAAAATACGCGTCGTAAACGTAAAAGTAGGACTTTTGAGGCAAATAGCCCCCTAAATTGATCTTTCATCTAGCGATTTTGACTACTAGGAAACCCCGTCTTTGCATTATTCAGTAATCAGGAGTGGAATCCCGGACCCTTGCAATCCTCGCGTACGTATACGTGGTCTAGCGGTGTGTGAGTGTACTGTGGTGACTGCACACGGTCACCACAGTATACTCACACACAGCTAGACCGGGATTCCACTCCTGATTTCTCAATAATGCAAAGACGGGGTTCCTTAGTAGTCAAAATTGCTAGATGAAAAATCAATCTAGGGGGCTATTTGCCTCAAAAGTCCTACTGTTACGTTTACCACGCGTAATTCTGATTATTCGGCAGCATGTCCCGGAGCCGTGAGAAGCAATGGACAAGCGACGGTGCTGCCGCCTGTCGTGGCTGTCGATATGCTTGCGAATAATGAGATTCACGCGTCGTAAACGTAAAAGTAGGACTTTTGAGGCAAATAGCCCCCTAGATTGAACTTTTATCTAGCGATTTTGACTATTAAGAAACCTCGTCGGTGCATTATTAAGAAATCAGGAGTGGAATCCCGGACCCTGGCAATCCTCGCGTACGTATACGTAGTCTAGCGGTGTGTGAGTGTACTGTGGTAACTGTGTGCAGTCACGCACGAGTGTCGTCTGTCTAGGAGACGCAGTCCTTAATAAGCTTTCGGTAGGTAAAGTGTTGAGTCTTTGAACTTTATACAACAGTTGAAGAACTGTACTTCAACATAGATTGAACATTGAAGAACAGAAAAGAGACCAGACAGAAGCAACGGTTACACAGCGATGATTATACATATATTTGTAATCCTTGGTACCTACATCCTTGAATGCAAGCCGAGACTAGACAGTTCTCAGTATAGGATGATCGCTTAACATCAACCTTTAAGTCGCTGTTGTAATCTGTGTTATATTTACATGTAACATACAATCGGTTATATTAACATACAATCCCCCATATCGGTTTCTCATGCAGGTTTCTAACAATTTCCCAACAACAAAGTTATCATTTATCACGTGCGAGTAATATAAGGATGCCTAATTAACTTACCGTTTGATCAAATATGTATTTAAGGACTCGAAATCTAAAACCGAGATCTGTTCAACATGATTTATAAACGTCCATCGAACCATTAAAACATAAAAACAGCACGATACGAAATTTGTTCTCGGTTCATTTGAAAGATCGGACGCCATCTAATTGTGGACGTATTTTCACATGGTTGAGTGAATTAATGCTTATCAGCAGCGATCGCGTTCCTTCGTAGTATGTATTGTACATATACATATGTATGTATTGCTACCGACAACAGCCAGGCACTGCATTCGCCATCGCCGTGCCGCAGAAGTCCAGACGATATCGCGTAATATTTTATTCGCGAAATGACATTAATTTATTATGCGCAACACAGGACAGGTATTGGCAGAGCTCGTACTCGCGCGTTATATTCGGACTTTGCTTCTCTGTTTCGCAGACTTTCCTCTCTAAAACGTGCGTCAGCAACCATGGACAAAGCGGGGACAAGTTACTTGTTTTACATTTGTTTGGAGCGCAGTATGGGTAGGTGACCCAGCCTAGATCGTCGATCATTCCGTCGAATAACATGCATTCTGCGACTAAAAGATAGCACATCTTTTATTTTTGAAAGTTTCGTAGTAAAAACTGGTGACAATAGATTCTTCATTACTTCGTCATTACGTACTTGGTTTCAGTATACCCGCACCAGAAAGGATACAAGGGTTTTTCTGCCTCCACTTTTGTCAGTACAGTAATGTCCAGATAAACGCAACAGCCTCGGCGGTATTCGGTCGGATTTATCTATGACGGGACACTATTTTTTGAGCTTCGAAGGCCAAGCCGAACGTAGTGAAGGACAGCGCGTGTAAAGACAGACCCTCCGCGTCTCTTTGTTTTCCGAACGCTGTCCTTCCTTGCGCCTGAAACGTTCACCGTCAATTAAACCACTAAATACAGTTGAAATTATATCGTGTTTGGTCTTATTTTAATCAGAAAAATGCCACAAATATATTCGTGAAAGTTTCATAAAAAAATAAGTGATAATAAAAGAGATTTTAGTTTGCTATTACATTGTGATGACGCACGGGCCTTTGAACTTTGCCGACGACTGCGATTCTCTGCGTCGCATTGGTAGTGGTTCACACCGATTTACCCGAGCCGTGATCATATTACTAGGTGGAGAGGATACTTTTGTCGCGTTTATTTGGTACGGCCTTGTTGCGTTTATGTGGACATTACCGTATAGACAAAGATAGGTCAAACTTTAGATGTATATATGATCTAAATTGTACATGAATGCTATGTAATATTTACGTTTCATTAAATTACATGTTTCGTATTACATACACTTTTCTATTAATAATTTTATCTGTCATTTTCCATAATATTTTTCTATAGTAAATGGTTCTGGGAGCATCGGTAGGACAAGATGTGGTGTTTTAAAATTTACAGCTCTTAGCCAAGTTATCGCATTGATATTGGCATTATCTTCAAAACGTTTTAAAAAGAAAGAAATGTAATACGTATATTGCACAATGTATACAGGTTTTACAGTCTAAATTCGCCATTTTGCAAGTTAAGTACACCCTTTTGCAAATCAAGATCAACCTTTTGTAAATCAATTTCTACCTCTAACAAATCAATTTCAACCATTTACATATCAAATCCAACCTTATCCAAATCAATTTCAACCTTTTGCAAATAGAATCCAACCTTTTTCAAATCAAATCCAACCTTTTTCAAATCAAGTCCAACCTTTTTCAAATCAAATCCAACCTTTTGCAAATCAAATCCAACCTTTTGCAAATCAAATCCAACCTTTTTAAAATCAAATCCAACCTTTTGCAAATCAAATCCCACCTTTTGCAAATCAAACCCAACCTCTTTCAAATCAAATCCAACCTTTTTCAAATCAAATCCAACCTTTTTCAAATCAAATCCAACCTTTTTCAAATCAAATCCAACCTTTTTCAAATCAAATTCAACCTTTTTCAAATCAAATCCAACCTTTTGCAAATCAATTTCAACCTATTGCAAATCAAATTCAACCATTTGCAAATCAACTTCAACCTTATACAGGTTTTACAACCCAAATTCACCGTTTTGAAAGTCAAATATACCTTTTTACAAATCAAGTTCAACCTTTTGCAAATCATTTTAACCCTTTGCGAATAAAGTATTGTTAAGTATCTTTTATGTTTTGAAACTGATTTGCAAAAGGTTGATTTTGATTTGAAATTGATTTGTAGAAGGTTGAAATTGATTGGCATAAGGTTGAATTTGACTTGCAAAAGGG
>CM052201.1:2962200-2978802 GCA_028455805.1 Lasioglossum figueresi
AATTACTCTAAGAGAGTTTCGACGCTTATGTACTATTAGTCTTGTCGTTCTGTAGTTTGGTGGCAGGTAAAAATAAGGATAGAAAGAAAAAAGAATCCCGCTTAAGTATTAGATGCGTGTGTGAGTGTGTGAGTGCGCATGAGTGAGTGAGTGTAAGTGTGTATGTGAGCGTGGAAGCGAGCTGCCCTTAAACTAATCTTGTTAGTAATATATAATTATTATACATCTATCTTATTGCACTATTCTTATCGGCTAATGTTGTAGAGACTTATACGTATTAGGGTATGTACAGAGCCGAACACAGTGGTCTGGAGTCTGGATCGTGACATTTTACTATAAGTCTTGAACCATAAGAGATATCGGGATGAAATATGCACTAAAATTCATTAAAAAATGATTCTTATCCGCTGATTATTCTCCTTATAAATATATAGTTTTTGTAATTATTTTTTAAGTAATTGTTTAAATTTTGTCTTAAAATAAAATTAAAAATTCTTCATTTGTTACTTATTTAGTAGTTTTTCCGATCATTTAAATCACCGATATCTCTGGTTGTAAATTTCTCTGTAAATTCTCTGTCTTTATTTTTCATATTATGAATATTTCTTATGTTTTCACAATAAACTCCCAAAAACTCATTTTCACCGGTTTGATAGTTCTAAACTTATGATTCAATAAAAAAAAAACACGGTGACACGTGTTTTTACACGTCTGTAAAATCAACAATTTTTAAGATATCGGAAAATCCTTTGAGATTCGTTCATAGGTCACTAAAGAGTACAACATATTTAGATTTTAACAAACTCCGAATTTTACTCCAAAAAGTGTGTTCGTGATTCTTGTATTGATTTCTGTACGATGTTGAAATAAATCTCTCATGAGATTTTCTACAATAAAAACAAAAAAAGCGTACAGCAAAGATTCTCGAGATACACTGTCACTCAAAAGTATGTGGACACTTCCTTAATTCTTATATAACTATCTGAAAAAAGTTATGATATCTTTGGTAAATTTGATTACCTTGTATGTATTCCAGTTCGTACAGTGTTAGAGAACATATTTTAATAATAATTTATTAAATATCTCACCGATAATGATAAAATATAATCATATCTTCTTTTCATTTACGTATCCACCGCGTGCTTTTATGACCACGTTTACTAGTCGTGGCATCCTGGCTGTTAACTTTTTCATTATTTCAATATTAATAAGGTTCCGCTCGGATTCTAAAATTTCCCACAATGTTCTTCAGATTTGGGACAACGTTTTCGGACTTGTCTATCTATGTGATCCCATAGTTTTTCTTTTATTTATTTAAGAAAATTGAATAACTAAATTGTCAATTTAGTACTATTAGAATACATTACATACATATTCATAACAGAATTGAGCAACAAATATTGTTTGATAATAAAAACACTGTAAGTGTCCACATACTTTTGAGCGGCAGTGTAAGTCTACTTTTCAAAAGTGAACGCGAATCCCGCGTAAAATTTGGCGTAGCAATCGCAGTAACAGCTTACCGACGGAGCAATTATAAACTCCTATCTCTGAATAATGCAAACTTTCTATAGACCCGTAAAACCTGGTTTGCGATTCGTGTTTCGGGCTTGATGACGTTCAGTGAGGACCTCGATTGAACTTCGATAGATTTCTTTTCGAAAACATTAGCGCCGAGGTAAATGCATCGCCGAAACAACGAACTACGTTCAGAACGGTAGTGTTACGCATCACAGTATCTGGACCATTTCTTGATCACATGTAGTGCGAGGACAATAAAAGTGTGAAATATACTTGTGAAATAAAGTAACAACGTCCGTAGGGACTTGGCCATCTTGGAAAGATATGTCGCATCGGTCAAAACGTCAACAATATAGTGTGTATTGTTCAATACATGCCGCCAGCTTGCTTTAACTGAAGTTGACTTACACGCCTAATCAACGAGAGAGTGAAGACGACACGGTGGCGTATTTGACACGCGGACGTAATCGCAAAAGAAGCACAGCTTCGTCGAATAATGAATCGCAGTGACGGATTGGTACAACGACGACGTGTAGTTAACAGCAGTAGTAGCAGTAGTCTAGGTCAGGATGGTTCAAATGATATCGGCCAGAATGACAAGTTATCAGGCCATGGCGGTGATACAGATTCATCTACGCAAAAAGATCTTAATTCAAATCCCACGATCGATGACGATTCCGATAAAGAGACACGTTTGACGTTGATGGAAGAAGTTTTGCTGCTTGGCCTCAAGGACAAGGAGGTTTGTTGACATTTATTGCTCTATGGTGAACTGCTGCAACATCACATTCTGTAGAGCGAGCGAGCAACTTTACGTATTCTGGCTGGAAAGTATCCAACCTTGTGCTATAGCGGGTGGATGTATCATTCCTGGTTGATATCAATGTTGTCCTTGAAAGTGTTGTCCGTTAGAAGCCATAACTTTCTTCTAGCGATCCTCCCACTTACGGAAACAGTCCGTAATACTAAACATACAGTGTTTTCAAAGTAGCCTGTATATGTTGCCTTATAAAAATAACAAGATTAAATTTATTTGAACTTTGCGTGTTTCATATGATAATATCTGCACTATTGAATTTATTTACAATTTCATCGTAAATATCGTAAAATAAAACATCTGGAAACAGTCATTTGACCGGTGGTGGTAGGTTTAGTGTTAACACTAGGTTTACGGGACCCATCAAAATGACAAGTTCTAATATTCTTAATTTGCAATTACAGTAAAGTCGCGGTTCTTGTCAAACAGCCTGTGTTCTGCACAGACAACTATCATGTACCGACATTATATTTTTATGACTACGTCTACTGCGCCGATCGCGCAGAGAGTTCAAAAGAAAGCCGAACATAGAGAAGGACAGCATGATAGTGAAGTGGGTAGGCACCTAACAACTATCGCATACATGGTCGTTGACAAATATCACAACTTTACTGTATTAAGATTATAAATATGCTTCCCTGAGGAATTATTTATTTCTTTGAGTATATATTATATATTGGAAAAATGGCCAAAAATTTAGATAGACACATGCTTGTTATGTTTATAAAATAATGTGAAATAGTTATTTCTAGAGTTCCGTAAACCTAGTGTTAAAATCATCTGTTTCTGGCAAAATTTAATGCATATTCATTGTTCCACACGTTCAGTCATTATAATACACGACTCTCACTTGACTCGATGCTTACAAAACTGCGTATCGTTTTCATATGATGGCATGCAGAGATTTGTTGCATGGACAGGCCACTTATTACAAGGTTGCCTCTAATATAAACATGCGACATCTGCCTTAGCTCACTTACGAACGAAAATATACACTACTGTTCATAAGTATTTGACCACTTGGTGGAATCAAATTTAGAAGTTTATATCATCGTTATAACTTAAATTACTTTTAAGTAGAATTAATATAAATATATATGATTGACATAGAAGCATTATAATGCATTACATGTTAAAGATTTTAGCAGTAAATAGATGAAAGTTATTAAATACTTCTCGTTCATCAATATATCCGCCTCCCTGGGCAATGATGGCATTTACAATTCGAAGCAATCTAGCAACAAGCTTTTTTAATGTTTCTTCCTGGAAATAGTAAACAGATAGAGCGAAGAGACACGAAACCACCATACTTAAGTGTGTTCATTCGACCAGTTTTCGTTCAATTTTTCTTATAATCGTTTTATTCACAGTAATTGATGTTGAATATTATCAGTATTATCAATTATTACTTTTATATGAGTGTATAAAAGAAATACTGTGGCAAAAATTACATCGGGATGCCTTATTTTAAATATATTTTGTATATTTTCGATAAACTGGAGGTGGTCAAATACTTATGAACGGTAGCGTAAACAAAAGTCGGATACCTTCCGGACAGGCCATGTATACCTAAATCTTGAAGTATGCGTTCTGTTGCAGGGTTACACTTCGTTTTGGAATGATTGCATAAGTTCTGGATTACGCGGTTGTATCTTGGCAGAACTTGGATTTCGTGGTCGTGTAGAATTGGAGAAAGCTGGTATGCGTAAAAAGGGACTTTTGGTGAGGAAACTACTGTTAAAGAACGACGCGCCGACAGGAGATGTTTTGCTAGACGAAGCATTGAAACATTTAAAAGAAACTGACCCACCCGAAACTGTTCCTAGTTGGATAGAATATCTTAGCGGTCAGTATACGCATTAACCCCTTGCCGTATTTTAACCAGCCACACTCGTCGTGAAGATTTCGAACAAAGTCTGACAAATATGAATATTACACGTTTCTTTTTAACTGAAATAAAATTTGATTGGTTTGTAATCAGTAGACTGCGGACGTTTATGCAATTTTTGTAGACAAATCTTAAGAAAGTGGTACCAAATAAAATCCAATTTTCATTGGTAATAATTAGACTCCGGATCTTTATGCAAAATAAAAAGTTTGTACATCAATTGCAAGACACAGGAGCTAAATATAAACTTATATTTTTCACTCATAATTTTAATTTAATGAAAATAATATATTATATATAATATTTCTAAAGTTTTTTTCATCTTTGCACTGTTTTAAATTACTCCCACCAATTTTTGTCACAAATGCATAAAGTCTGGAGTCTAGTAATAACATTTGTAGGTTCAAAGTAGATAAAAATCGTATTAAATTCTGTTGGACTTGATACTCCAGCCTTTTTTAAAAATTTTATGAACTGTAAATGCATAAAGATTAGCAGTCTAGTAATCAATATTTAAGTATTAAAAAAGTATAAAAAAATATAAATTTTCTTTTCTCTTCTACAACATTTTTCGCGATAAAGACGTTTCAATCGCTGTAACTATAAAGAAAATGATACGGCAAGGGGTTAACTGCAAGACATATCTGCTTAGTTAGTAAGTTAGTGCAAATTTTCAATATAATTTTCAATTCATTTAGGAGAAACATGGAACCCACTCAAATTAAGATACCAGCTAAAAAATGTTAGAGAAAGATTAGCGAAAAATCTTGTAGAGAAAGGAGTTTTAACAACAGAGAAACAAAATTTCTTATTGTTCGATATGACAACACATCCTCTTACCGATATCCTTGCCAAATTTCGTCTTGTAAAAAAGGTATATACACATATATGTACTGATGTATATTATTATATTATAATTAGAGAGCCGATTTTATACACCTATGACGAAAATGAGTAGGTGTAATTTAAAACAGTAATAACATTATTAAGAAAGAAAATAAATTTCTATTTCACTCCAGTTTGTTGCAATTTGGTTAGAAAATTTCTATTTTGCATAAAGGTCAGCTGTCCAATTATAATATATTTTATCTTATCTTGTGTGTACGCGTGGGTGTAGCGATAAGATTACTTATGTTCAGTGGGTTTTGAGATTTTTTAATTGTGTCGTTTCAAATTTGTCAATTATTATTTAGATCATATTGTAAGACAATATTATTGTTTCGCAGATTCAAGAAGCTGTATTAAATCGTTGGGTTAACGATGCTGGCCGGATGGATAGGCGGATATTAGCTTTAGTAATTTTAGCTCATGCAGCCGATGTACTAGAAAATGCATTTGCACCACTTTCTGATGATGATTATGAAATAGCAATGCGACGGGTACGAACATTATTAGATCTTGATTTCGAAGCGGAAGCTGCTAAACCTAATGCCAATCCAGTCCTATGGGCTGTATTCGCTGCATTCACTAAGTAACAGATCTTTTACGAACTACATGTGTATAAAGCAAACATTGGGTACTAGCGTGAATACTTGGGATTATAAATTTTTGCATAAAATTTTAGTTGCAATCTGAAATGTAATAATCTACAATCATTGTTAATGATCATACAATTCAGACCAAATACCTTGAACCCGACTGTATGAAGCAGATTTAGAGTATTAGTCATTTCCATTATTGTTATTTAATACATTTGATAGCTGAAATATGAATGTTCATATTTAAATATTACAAAACTAACAAAATTTAAAGAGTGAATGAGTACGTTGCGTGTGGTTTAGTGCCATGTCAGTTAAGAAACGAAAGATTGCACTGTGTCGAGTTCTGTCTCATACCTTCTCAGTATCTATTGTGTCTGCACATGAACTGCAAATAAGTTTATAGACACAGTATTTATGTGGCTATCATGTAATGTCAAATTAAGTGCCACATTCCTGCTAGTTGTCTGAATGTTAAAGCGATGAAAGTAATTTTTTGCACAATTGTGACAAAGGCGATGAATTTTTACGATTTCTTTAAGTGTCCCCTTTCTACCAAATTGGATTACAATAGCTTTACTTCTAAAACTATTTTTTATGAAAATATTACATTGTAGCATCGCTAGGTGGCAGTAAAGTACTCAGATGTTAAAAAAACATAATCTACAATTATCGTTTTCGTTACCCAATTAAATCTTTCTTGATTTGTCGCGAGATCGATAACCAAATATACATATATTGTGGGAATAATATTTTCATTTAGTAAAAAATATCGGCGTTCACACGTTCTGTTTTTACTATTTGCGACGTGCAGATATGTTTTTAATGTTTTCTGTTATTAATTTATCATGTACATTGTAAACATTGTAAGATGTGATATGTGAGTAGAAAAATGCAAACTGGGGATTTGATTATTATAAATCGAGAATCGCTCTATGAGGACAACATAAATATCGGTTATACGTAGACTTGAATTTTCCAGGTATAAGTGTTTTTTTTTTCTTTTCATATATTGAAGACATGTAAGTAAATATCACTAACATACGTCACTTCCGCAAAATTTTCGCGTATATGTAGAGTAATCAAGAACTATTTTATATTATTTTCAGTCTTTACAGTTATGGAAGATCGTATGGCTTTATACAAAATACGCTTTTTTAATCTACTAACAACATTGGTACTATAAAAATTTAATATATAATTTTCAGTATAACATAAGTATCTTTTAAAACATAATTATCATTAATGCGATTACTTATCACATTTTGAAGTTTATATATATACATATATCATACTTATTAATTATTCATAATATTCTTTTTAATGTATTTATTTAACAGTGGCATTTTTGTGTATTTAATTCACAAATTATATTTATGAAATCTTCTTACTTGCATGGCGGAAGGTTTATTCTGGATTTTCAAACTTTTTTTATTCCAAAGTAACCACATTGATTCTAATGTGGAATTTTCGAAAATTTTGTCGCGTTTCAATTATCATTTATATATTCGTACAACTTATAACATCCAAACTGAAAAACTTATAAAATTCTATACATATTTCAATTGTTAACTGATAGTAAAGTAGCTGAAAATTCTATATTTTTAGGAATAATATTTCCGTTATTAATTTAATTAACCTACTAGCATAGTACTTCTTAATTTGAATTAACAACTTAATCTTAAATATCTTTGTGTGATTACATTCTTCTTGGACCACCTTGTATTCATTAAATACTGATGTCCAATAACATGAAGATATTTTATGTAATGTATTATTCATAATGTTGAGGGAATTTTTACATAAGTTTGTATAATATATAAAATTATCTCTTGTTTTTAAGTAATTGTGTTTCAGAAAATGGTAAATTTATTTTTGTCTCTATATATATATATACACACATATAATTTAAAAGTAATAAACAAAGATTAAAAAATATAGGAATTTTAAAGTCCTTTATTATTGCTGCCTTAGTATTATAGCTATTGTTATTTCTTTATACTCGTATAGCAATACTGAAATATATATATACTACATTTAAAGTAATACAAAACCAGAAGAGGTTTAGAAAGTATTAGTTATTGTTATACATTTCTTGTATTATGACAAATAGTTAATAAACACGATAATTTTATACTTGCACATTATTGAAATGTTTGCTTACAAATAAAAAAACAAACACTACGAAGTTGTTCTAAGCAACAGCTTGCTGGACAAGCATATTAAAAGAATATTATACTAGCAATCTTAGCGCTATTTGTATCTACGTTACAGTCAGTAGATAATGCTTCCATTGGTGCAAATTTCTTTCATATGTGCAAATTACGTATTGATGCATGCATATTGAGTTGGATAATTTTTGGTTTCATAGGAGCTCTACTGCCACTTGGTAAGATTGTCCTTGGTTTTGGAGAAGGTGCTATATATATAAATTCAATTAGATGTGATTAATTCGAAACAAGTTATATCTTAAAGTAGCTAGTATTTTATGTTTGTTTTCCTAATTTTCTAAAAATATATCATTTCGATAATGCATTTCCAAAAATATATATATATTTTTGTGAAAAAGAATCAAAACTCACAAATTTTAAGACGTATTATATTAATCATAATGGTTATACTTATTATTTGATAAATGTGTGATAAACCAATATAATGCAGATATCAGCACATTCATTTGTAATAAATATACTTATTTCATTTGACTGTCCAACAAATATTATGAAATTATTATATCGATGTGGTATTATGGGTACACTAATAAAAATCAATTCTTTTTCAAATAAATTCTACACATTAAATATTTCGATTTTTTTTTTGTATACCTATATTATTAATGAATATAAAGTCAGTTATACATTTGTATATTTATGCGTAACTACGGATTATAACTTTTTAACATATTTTAATTAAAAAATGTAATGTATATTGTACAGAAGTAAAACAAAAACAATGAAAAATATGAAATTTTCATTCCCATAACAATTATTTGGTGTTGAACCACAATATAAAAATATGATAAATATTATTTATAAAGGCTAGTAAAATTACGTGTTTAGAAATATTTTTAAAAACTGATAAATATTCTTGTTTTCATTAAACATAAAACAAATAAGTTATTAGAAGCAGGATATATTTTAATTATTAGCCATGAACAAGATATTTAAATTTTACTAATGAAATTTTATTTCTTTCATATATCTGTGTGTATACAGTATTGTATTTACAATGAAATCACCCACTTCAGAAAACTTGTTAGGACTATAAAAAGTGTACAACTTCTATAGTCACAGTATCATACATATTTGGATATCGAAGATTTGTAGTTGTATATATTTGTAACAAGTATTAATTTAATTTTAATTTAAAATATATGACAATATTTCATACTTAGTGACTTATAATTATTTCTAGAAATAGTTACATTAGTAAATAATTGGGAAGATTTGATAGGTACCCGTTAATTATTAAAAGTAGAAAGTATTTTAATAATTAAAGTACGAAGATAACTTGTATAGTTGTACTTGCGATATTGTATATGTATGTACAGTTAAATCACATACACTGAACACATAATAACTGAAATACAGGCACAAAGTCAGATAGTACATATGTACACAAAACATGCAATAGCATAAAAATTTATACATTGCTATATTTTCTTTGTTCTTCCATTTTTAAGGACTTTAATGTGGTGCACATACTAGAGCATTGGCAAGATCCAGCCATGGTTGTTTGAATTAGCCCATATTGACCTGTAAACATCCAACTTTCTTCTTTTTTAAAAAGTTCATCCGATATGCCTGGTTGTAGACCAACGCACACATCTGATTTTATTGTCCTCAAACTAAGTATATGTGACGGTTGAAATCCTCTTAATGCTTCAGTAAATGTTTCGGTATAAGCCCAATTTATATCGCCAACTAATTTTCTATAATTTAGATCTCCTTTAAATATTATCAATTTAGCTTTTGATAATTTTGCATACAATTCTTTATCATGCTCTCTCATCTCAGCAAAATCATGTGGTCCTGTCCAATAGGATTCTTCCTAAATAAAACATACACTCATTATATGTATTTCACATTAAATTTCATACACGTATGCAGGGTGAGTCTCGTAACGTGACGATCTCAAATAACTCGTAAGTTATTTGTTGTACAAAAAATATGTTCAATCAAATGTTGCATGGTTCCTAGGGGGACATACAATGCTGTAATCTGATTTTTGTTACTTCGATTTTTTATCAAGATATGAAGGTCACCTTCAGTTTTTAAAATGAAATGTCCAATTTTTTATGCCCGATTTCGATAGATTAGCGTATTCTCAGTATAAAAGTACTAAAGTGTATTTGTCCTAAACCTTGCCGTTGCTGACATATTTGACTGTTTTCATTCTATTACTTTCATTATGGAACGTATTTGATTTACATTTGACGTAGTGAGCATATCCTCGAACACATTCCATAATGAAAGTAATACAGTGATATCGCGATCTAGCTCCCATCGCCTGTTACGAGCAGGGACAGAGATCGTGTAGGGCAACTATTTTTTATGGCTGCGTTGACCGCACCGAAAGTACAAAGGATGCCGAACGTAGAAAAGGGCAGCATCTAAGCACGGACCGTGCGGCGACCGAGGCAGTGGAAGGGGTAGGCGAAGGGATAGTGATCGTGGAGATCTTCAGGGAGCTTTAGTACTTCTATACTCAGAATACGCCAATCTATCGAAATCGAGCACAAAAAATTGGACATTCCATTTCCAAAAACAAAGGTGACTTGTATATCTCCTGTACGCCTCCACTTGCAAGAATGCCATTTATACCATATTATGTACTTTCTTAAACCCTACAACTTCTGTAAGTAACATTTTCTCGTATTGTTTGAAATAACCAAGATACTCAAGTGTACAGAGTTCGTGGGACACACTGTATATAGTTCACTTAATTATGTGTATACAGGAAAATATGCTGTGTGTACCTCTATGGTCCATGTGTTAGTCTTCAAATAATTGTTTGCTAGTTCAGCCAATTCTTTTAAATCTTCATTCGATGAATTACTCATATACTCGAAAGTCCAGTGGAAATCATTTCTGGTTGTATCGCTTATGTACCATGGATATCGTTTTACATAGAATCTTATTTGTACAGCCAGTTTACTAACCATCAAAAACATTGCTAAACATAAATCAGTAAAGAATTCATATCCTGCATTATCCAGTACCATATCTACAATACATGTGTCATTAGTTTTCTTTTTCTTTAATAAATTCCAAACTAATTCTGAGCTGTCGACAAGAATGTCTGTTTGCATTGATTTCAGAACTTCTATGGTGTTATTGCTTTGGCTAACTTCTGCTCCGGCACTAAGCGATAAATCACATCTACAAAAAAAAATTCATTGCAAGCTTCGATAGAATTTTGCAGAGAAATGTTGAAAATTGTACGTACTTATTTCCCCAAAGATTTAATTGAAGAAACTTGAATAATTCTTCCTTGGTTTCAACCAATGATAAGGACTCTGCCCTTTTTGTATGGTTCAATGTATAAGCGCAAAGAGCTTCTATACTAACCAACGAGCCAGTAAAAGCGCTTTGCTTCTGTTGTTGAAAAATATCGTAATTGTGTAAATACTTTCTGAAAATAAATATAAACTTTACTAATTTATATCTAACTTATATACAAAATGATTTCACAGAAATGTTTAAAACATACGTAAGAGCAAACTCTTGTGCAAGGGTTCGATACATATAACATTCACAATATAGCCAAAGTGTATTAAACCATGTAGGTGTGGTTCCTTCTATCTCGGTACGTTTGATCAGATATTTATTCCACTCGTCGGCATCGTTATTTGTTGCATTAGGTAGCGTTTGTAGAGGCTTTAAAGTTTTATTAGTAACTATTTCATTCTTTAATTTACTAATAAATCCTATGATCTGTTTAATTTCTTCCGACACATTCTAAATAAACACATTTCAAATATTAGATTATTTAAATAAACATTTCAAGCCAGAGGCAATTCTAACTTACACCCAATACCTCGCCATATAGGTTTGCGATATCTTCTTTGTTGCGACTTAAGGTATCAACTATTTTGGTCAAAATTACTGGCAATCTATCTTTGATTGTTATGTAAGCGAAACTTCTGTAATAAATATTCATAATTGTGATAGAAAATAGTTTATTGATAAAAATTCAAATATAATGGATGTGGAAGCTTATCATGACTAGACTGCGGATGTTTATGCATTTATGAAGAAATTGGTTGGGTGAAATATAAAACAGTAAAAGATTAGAAAAATTTAAGAATATCGTAATGCTATTAGGTTGTTGCATATGAAATGAGATTATTGTATTGATTGTATAGTTCTTTCTCACCATCATCATTTCTTATGAAAGCATCTTTATAATTTCATTAACTGTGAAATAAAAAATCTAGAACCAGTCATTTCACCGGTCGTGGTATGTTTAGTGTTAAGAATTAGCTTTGTACCTCAAAGTTTCATATAATAAACCTATAGACCGTAACAGCATTTCTTGATCGAAACGTTTTATAAGAGTTGCATTCTAAAATTGAACATTTCATATGCAACAATCTAATATTTTTAATGTAACAAAGTGATTAAGCGATCAATGCAGGACATTTTTATTTTGCATAAAGATCCGCAGTATAATCATGACTAATATGTAGACTATAGATTTTATGCATTTATGGGAAAAATCAGTAGGTACCATTTAAAACAGTATAGTTATAACGATCTAATAATGCTAATCTAGTGTTTCCAGCTTGTAAAAATGATTAAAGTAAGAATTAAGTATTTATCTGGCTCTGGTCTCTTGCAAATTCTGCAGACAATTTATATTTTGCATAAAGATCCGTTGTCTACTAATATCATTTATATTAAGAGATATAATGGTCATTAGGTTAGATATTAATAAAAGTTATTTACCGTTTGTAGATCCCTCTTAAAGGCATCCCAGTCGGTGTATATGTATCTTGTAAGTCAAGAATGTCTACAGAATTTGATCTTTGAGACATGATTTCAGAATCCGGAATCGCTGTCACACCTATTAAATAGACTATAGTAGATTACAATCAGTTGTGCGCAAAACGTGAAATCTGAAATATATAACGAAAAATAATGTTTCATTGTTTTGATTGTACTTTACGTTATAGAAGAAGGTTTCTTACTATTTACTGAGTAATTGTTTTTTTTTATTTAATGTTCTTTTTTGGAATATTCCGCGGATGTAAGACTGTGACGATCAGACAGCGCAGGGAACATTATCATCGTATGACAGTAACCACGTGTGTTACGCGTTACGCGTGCGTATTTCTATTTCAATTGCCATTCTGATCTTTGGCAAATGTTGTGCAACTATATCTGCGCACAGAACAGGGATGTCAGAGTCGATTCAGTTGAAATTACAGTCGAAGTCAAAACATAGAGTAGAAATATCAGAAGCGAAATTCGTATCAAATCTTGCTTGAACCTTTGATACGCTTTCAATGATGAATTTCGGATCTATCTATATATTTACAAAAATGAGAAAAATGCTAGGATAGGATAGTGGATCTGATTGTTTGTAATCATAGATAATTTTGCTATTGGTTGAAGTGACAATGTCAACGAATCAGATTATGAATCAGACCAGCGATATTGGTGTAAGATTTCACGCGCATGCGCGGCGATTTCAGCCTCGGTAAAGTAAGATTCTCGATAAAATGGGGTACCTCGACATGCCGCAGAATTTTAAAAAATTGGTATGATCTGATTCTGGAAAATAAGTGTATAACATGTGTATTTCTATACAAGGTGTTTCGTTTATCTGATAACGGAAATATCTCGTGACACACTGAAGTTACGAAAATAATTTGTTTACAAAAATTGTTCGGTATGAAGAGATCTTCATAGTTCGAACAATCATATATAGTGTAATTTTTTCAGGACTAGAATGGTGGGGAGGAGGGATTTCAAAATCAAGTTACGTTTTTTAAGTGGAATCATACATTTTTTTGTCATAACACGATAGCATTTTCCAAGACGAACTCAACGAAATATCACATTATGTTATTTACTGTTACAAAACATTACAATTATATGTACATATACTAATCAGGAGCATTTACGGCAAACGGTGCAAGCAGATTTATCCATCAGCTCCTGTAGCACAATCGAGGTACATACTGCAGTATTGCAGTGAGAGTCTGACGGTGTGCCGAGAGTCTCACGGTGCAACTCGACATTCTTTCTATAAATGTTTCAAATATAAGTTATGTACAAGTACAAAACAATAATTTTATGTATGAATATACAATGAATAAATAAAGAGAATGTAGTAAAAAAACGTATCTGCGTATATATTTATTGTACCACCAATTTTCCCGAATTTCCGACTTGTCGTTGAGTTATGCTACTGAACATTCGAAAAATTTTCGGCCGTCTGACTTGCCGTTGAGGTGTACTACTGAATTTCGTGCCATCTCCTTCGATATCATATTCTCATAATACAAAACTCAATTTCCGAGATTTATGAAAATTTTCGACCGTCTGGCTTCGACACTGAGTTGCACTACTTAATTTTCGTAATTTTTCGTGCGTCTGGTTCGTCGTTGAGTTTTACTACTGAAATTTCAGATACCTCCTGCGATATCACATTCTCCTAATTCCAAATTCAAATTTCGCGATTGTTGAAATTTTACGAAAAATTTTCGACCGTTTGACTTTAGACACTGAGTTGCACTACGAAATTTTCGAGCATCTGGCTTGACGTTGAGGTGTACTACTGAATTTCGTGTCACCTCCTTCGATATCATATTCTCTTAATACAAAACTCAATTTTCGAGATTTATGAAAATTTTCGACCGTCTGGCTTCGACACTGAGTTGCACTACGTAATTTTAAAGGTGTACTACTGAAATTCCAGATACCTTCTGCGATATCATATTCTCCTAATACAAAACTCCATTTTCGAGATTTCTGAAAATTTCCGGAAATTTTTCGAAAAATCGAACTTTGTATTAGGAGAATATGTTATCGAAGGAGGTAACCGGAAATTCAGTAATACAACTCAACGACAAGCCAGACGGTCGAAAATCTTTCGAAAATCGTAAACTAATATTCTCTTAATATGAAACTTAAGTTTTGTCGAATTTTAATCATTTTTCTCTATTTAAAATTTTTGAAGATGTTAATCTAATTCTACTATTGAAGATTCGTGTAAGTACAGGATGCGGAAAAAATAACTGTAGCCATTGTTTCGAAAAATGAAATTGATTGGAACAAGAAATAAGCTGGACAGACAAGTTTTATTTGGAATTAGGATTTTGGATACAGGAGGTGCGAAGGAATAAATTCGTTCAAACGTTCAATGCGCAACATCGAAATACAATTTTCTAGAAATACACACGTGTACTCTAGCTATGGTCGCATTTTGCGTAAATGGCGTAAACGGCGTAAACATGTGCATCTAGCTATTTTCATAACTACACATACTGTCGAATAATGCAAATTACGCCTCGTAATCGAAAAAATAGGACTTTTGAGGGAGATAGCGCCCTAGATCGATCTTCTATCTCGCGTTTTTGACTACTGAGAAAACCCGTGTTTGTATTATCAAGAAATAAGAACGCGAATCCCGCAATCCTGGAAACGGGCAGAATCCAGGATCAAGCAGCCGGCATTCTGCTCGTCTTCTGCCAGTAGGGATTGCAATCCCGCGGGATCCAGCGTCATTTCTTGGTCCCGCATTTCTCAAATAGGTGACGCGGGATCCCGCAAATTTTGCGGGACTATGCGTATAAACCTAATTTCGCGAATGACGACGCGTACGATGAACTATTTCGATGATACGTTGTTTCGCGGTTCTGCCCTCATCACTTTTTCCGTTGCCGTGCCACTGGTGAACTTTCCGATTCACCTCATCAATTAATATTATACATATATCGTAGCTTCGTTATTGATATAATAATTTTTTATTTGAATACCTTTTTTTAATATAAATATTAGATATAACGAATTATTATATAATATATTTCATATTATTACACACATATACGTATATGTATATCTCAATTACAGTTTGTTTTCCAAAGAGAGATTCATTTTAATTTAAATTTATGCAGATTTAGATTTTGTTTGTATTTTGTTAATAAATTTTCACTACCACGATTAAATATGATTATCTCATTAAGTAAAATTGGTATCTTTATTAAATATATATTAGATTGAAGAACTAAATCCTTAGTCCCGCGGGATTGAAATAAATCCCACATCAATCCCGCGGGATTGAAAATGGCGCGGGATTGCAATCGTTATCTGCCAGCAACATGCGCTACTTGGGCGCGCATGGCGGCAAGTCATGGCAAGCCTGGTTGACCGGACACGTCTAAATTCATGAAATAGTATCGGTAACATTGGGCGCGACCGAAATGTCACGGAGACTCTTAGTGCTTCCTCCTCCTCCTCCACAGTAACCAGCCTGTCCCTGAGTCTGTCGTAGTATTCGTAGTCCGTATAGTTGGTTCAGTTGATTTAATTGGTTTAGTTGTACTAATTGAAATATTTGGTTTGAGTATAAAAATATATTCATCTCGTACAAAAGGCCACACTTCTGGTCTTATTTGACCAAACCCGCCACACTATAGATAAAAAAAACATACTATTATAGTGTTAAGTATTAAACCATCGATTACTAAAAAATCATTTGTTTTCATCGTATGTTCATATATAGTATAGACAACAATACATGCCAGAATTATTAATGAAGAGAATATGATTCAGTTGATATAGTTGGTTCAGTTGATACAGTTGATATAGTTGTTCCAGTTGATATAGTTGGTTCAGTTGATATAGTTGTTTCAGTTGATATACTTGGTTCAGTCGATTACTAAAAAA
>CM052201.1:2985338-2995349 GCA_028455805.1 Lasioglossum figueresi
CTGTATAAATGTCAATATAGCTCTCATTTGTGCATTTCTATCTGTACAATAAGTCTCCTTTAATCCATCACGACGACAACACTTGCTACGCGGAAATTAAGATATTTTTCCCAGAAATATGTCCAATACCCATAAAATAGTTGTCAGTTCCTGGGACATCTGTTCCAAGTGAACGAATATTTTCAAAAACAAGAGAGATACTATCAGTTCGCAGATCTAGATTACATTCCAAGCATGTAATCTGTACGAATAATAACAAATGAACATGTTTATAGCCGAAAATGTAATAAATCTTATCGTGTTATTATTCGCTGATTCGCTCATCACTGGTTGAATCAGGTCTAACGATTAATTTGTGAATCCTGAAAACATTTTCACCTCGCTTGGGTCTCAAATGAGGACCAAGGTAAGCATGTACAATGTACATATCTGTCATTTGATATGTGACTGTCGTGCGGGTGTCTCTATGATGTACGCAACGTACACCTCTGTTGCTCGGGTTGCCGCATTGTAGGCGGTTTTTTAATTGTTAATAAATAAAAGCGAAACCGAAGTCACAAATTTTTTTATTCTTCACTTTCGTCGTATATTGTCATGGCGCACCACCCGTTAAATCTTTCCTACCTGTAGTTGAACACTCTGTATAAACCTTCTGATTAAAACGAGTATGAAGAACAGAAATTTTCGAACTAATATCTCGGTTTTTCTATTAGGGTTCTTATATCGGTTCTAAACAGTTCTTTTTCGGTTTTCATGGTTATCGAATCGATTCTTGCGTTAGCAATATTCACAACTACAATGGAACTGATGCTTTGCAGTAACATTATTAATTTTATTTAAACTTCAAAATCTACTAACTAACCAGCTGGTCGATACTGAATGATCAGTTTTCGTTCGGTGCAAATTATAGCTTTTTTATTCTTGCGAATAATTGTATAATTGTTATGATAAATATAAAAACACGATTTGTTCCATTTTATTAAGCACCATTGAAAGTAGAATGAAGCTAAAATACCCGTGTATCGTATAAACCTATGTAACATTTAATAGAAATACGTTTTTCGCATAAACTATAACTATCATACATTATTAACTATCGTATATTCTTGCCCCCGTGTGCGGTATATTTCTATTATATATCATTTCCTTTTGCGGACGAAAAGTATTTCTACTGTATTTTCTGATGAATTCAATGGTGATCCATTTTCCCTTATGGAACAGGTTTGTACAAATTGTGCATACATATACTAAAGAGCTGAAGAGAAGAGTTGAATAAACGAAAAGACGTTCTTAATATAAAAATGTTGTGATTTACTCCAAGAATTGACTATAAAATAATGAATGGAATAACTCTTTTTACTAAAGTTTTAATGAAATAATATTCCTTAGGTCTCTGCAGCACTATGTATCCAAAATGAATGAATTGTAATCTATATTTAACAATTCTGTTTAATTTCAATTATTTGCCGTATGCGGGATGGTAAAAATGTGTTCAGGATTTTTAGGGTAAATATGTACTTAGAATTAGATAGTACCCCTGAATTAATGAAACACAAATCCAATTAAGGTTGCCACCTCATCAGTTTTCGCCCGGAGACTCTGGTTTTATTGAAAAAATTTCCTTTTTGTGAAAGTAATGAGTTAAAAATAAATGATCATGCTTTGTATTGTTTTTTGTGCTGTTCTTTACTTTACCGGACTCAAAATTTGTGCCTTTCTCCTATAAATTATGATGTGTTTGGTATGTAATCCAGTAGATTTTTACGCCGTGCTGCTGCAGTCGAAGTTTCGATCCTGCAGGATCAATGGTTCAGGACTTATGCTTGCTTAAAGTTGTTCATTATTCAATGTTTTCGACAGGTAAGGCCGCCGCCATATTGGTTTGTAGTGACGAACGCGCGCTGCTTACGGAGCAGAACGGCTAGATGGCAACACGAGGAGATGTTAATGATGATAATATAGAGCGGGTATTGCGATTGTTGTTTGAATTTTGGAAAACATGGCCACGATGTTGCGTTTTAACTGGTCTGGGTTAGGTTTTCTAAATATTTTCCACGATATTTCTTCTCAAACATTTTCTCAGATATTTTCTCTATGTTAGCGATATTACTGTGTGTCGGTGCTGCCATCTAGTGGTTCTGTTCGGTAAGCGACCTGTCACTACGAACCAATATGGCGGCGCCCTTACCTGTCGAAAACACTGAATAATGAACAACTTTAAGCAAGCATAACTCCTCAACCACTGATCCTACAGGATCGAAACTTCGACTGCAGTCGCCCAGGGTACAAATCTACCGAGTTACATACCAAATACATCATACTTTATAGGGGAAAGGCACAAATTTTGAGTCCGGTAAGGTAAAGTTTACTCTTAAAACTAGTTATTCTATAGTAAAAACTAGACTAGTCAAGAAATTTGTGTCTCTCATCCGGCAGGGGGATTACATGTGTCACACTGTGTAGCTTCATTAGGACAAACGCAGTTATTACTGGTTGTGCCAATACCGCCAATACTGTTAACAACAGATGGAACTTCTACCACTCCTATCTGGCCATATCCGCCACTAAATCCGCCACCAAATCCGCCACCATATCCGCCACCATATCCGCCAACAAATCCGCCGCCATACTATACATAAAAAATATATTAGCATATTAATAAATATCAAACTATATATATATCATTATTAGACAGCGGATTTTCTGCATTTATGACAAGAATAAATGGCAGCAATTTAAAACAGTAAAAACATTAGAAGAATTTAGAGATACTGTTACGTTATTGTCTATCTACTAAACATATTAAGAAACAAAATACATTTCTATTTCACTCCATGAAGTTGGACCTGCAGGTTGTTGCAGTTCGGGTAGAAAATTTTTATTTTGCATTAAGATCCGCTGTCTAATCGTTATTCCATTATTTGTCCTCATTGATTGTTAAAATACGTAGTTGTCTTGAATCATTATATGTACGTACATTATTAAACATAAATCTGAAGTTTATTTTTTCCATCATTCTTATCTTTTTAGAAATTTCATTTTGAAGAAAATGTCAAATATTTTAGGTTAAATCTTTTTTATATAAAAAAAATTAAATGGTAAACATGTTTACAGTATTCTACATTCAAGCATGTTTACAGTAGGTAAGACCAGAGAGAATATGAGGGTGCTTACTACTGGTTCCAATTAATAGAAAAGAATTTGTGGAAAGTTTGAGCTCGATCTGATAACGGACAAACGTGCCCCAAGGCCATTTAATATTAAAATAATGAATTAAATATTTATAAAATCGTTTTTCTCGAATATCTTTTAAATTATTTACCGCATCGAAAAATATGTTAGACAAAATCTGTAGATCTGGACGGACTGCGTCTTCTACGCATGTAAGAATCGGCCAACACACGGATTCTTTAGATATAGAGTTTAGAGCATTTGCCAATCACATTTTAAATCCAACATTTGTGTGACAGTGTTTTCCTTCTTTAAAAATTGATAATTCTATGAAACTAAATACCATGTTACTTTCGAGAGCTCGAAAACTTGCATTTTACGGAAAACACCTGTGTAGTTGTTATAATCGAAGCGTGGCTTTAGAGATTTGAAAAGTATATATATTTTTTTTAAGTTGTCAAAGTAGAATTTCAGAAACCAAATTGTGATGGAAAACGAGCTTGAAAAAGTTAAAATTTGTGGGACAGTCTCATTAAGAAGTGCTTAATAGATACATAGAATTACTTTGTGTACTAGAACTTACTGGAATGCAAGGCCATTGTTGTTGATATTGGCATATCTGATACTGAGGACGACAGTAGCATGGTTGCATAGTCAAATGATAACACGGACAAGATGTTGGCTCTAATTAACAAAAAATAGTTATCCGAAAAATATGAAATGCAGAACATTAGGAGTAGATATATCATGCTTAATGTGAAGAACATTAAGGAGAATGACTTGTTACTTACTCGTAACCGACGTGTCGGTTTTATTGTAATAGTTATGAATGTGAATATGATTAGTGACATTAACGATAACTGGTTTGTGTTCACCGGCTTTAGTGCAATTTCCGTGACTGCATTCTGTTTCCGTTTCGCTTTCAGTGATATTTATTATACGATTTCTAATCTTCCTCGCCTGTATACAATGTCCACAATAATCCTCGCAGGCGTAACTCATCTTCTGACAGTTCGGTAAGCATGTCTCCAAGCAACTAGTATCTTAATAAAATATAGATATTAATGTTCGTAAGACGTCACGTCTACTTATTTTGCATAATACAGAATTTTCAATCACGATGTAGAAGAACGGTAATTAACTATAAACGTCGCAACAAAAATGAAATATACAGGGTGCGGCACCTAAAACAGGTCACCTGAATAAATCGCTTGCTTTCGAAGATAGAAAAAAAAGGATCAGACCAAACTTACTTGATATCGAGGGGCTCGTAATCTGATGTCATTAACTTTTTTATTGGTGGAGACGTCAAGGAGATACGAAGGTCAAATCTGTTTTTTTAAATGGAACGGTATGGTTTTTTATATACATTCTGATAGTGTATTTCAAGACGAATACAATAACCTATTACGAAGGTCATTCAAGGTCACGCAAGGTCAACTGCAATAGAAAATAAAATGTCTATATGAAGTTGCATGGTCTGAAGGGGTACGTTATGTAGTGCATGTATCTTTTTTACAGGTGGAAGCGTGTCGGAGATTTGAAGGTCGACTTTGTTTTTTTAAATGGAATACTATATTTATTGTACCAAAATATGGAAGAATGTCAAATGCTGAGTAAAAAAGTGACCTTCGTTAGTCCTAGACCTAATAATTAACGAGTAATTTCACTTTATTTGCTGAACATTTTCTTCGCATAATATCAAGTTAGAAATTCAACTTTATTACAGATTTCCGGAGAACAGTGGGATGTTTACGTGACAATGTTTGTTAACACGGGTGACCTAGTAGCTTATCGCAACTAACATACGTGTTCGAAGCGATATCCATTGACATTAATACAGCGATGCAATCTATTACATGTTTTACTAATGCCAGAATCTCGTGAAATCTGCCGTGTACCAATATGGGGATTTTCTGCTACCGATGCTAGGACAGCAATTGTATTTACATCAGAAGTGGAAGTTTTCGTTGCGTTACGTTTAGTAACATTAAAACTTCCTGTTTGCCGAAGCGATTTACAGATTCTATCAAATATCCACCGAGATGGCTGATTCCGTTCAGGAAACCTTTCGGCATACATAGATTTAGCTCTTGTTGCATTTTTACGGCACTCACCATAAATTAAAAGCATGTCAAGTTTCTCGCTATTACAAAATTTCATTTTTGCTTTTATCTTCCTTATAATTACGCGCAAACACCGAAGATAACTTCGATACCGAATTACGGACATGATAGGAGATTGCGAATCATAAGTAGACGTTGTCGTGTTTATAAACATTGTCACGTAATTTCCAACGTTGAAATTACGCGAAGAAAATGTTCAGGAAATACAGTGTAATTTCCACTTTAATTATTAGGTTTAGGACTAACGAATGTCAATACTTTTTTACTCAGCATTTGACATTCTTCCATATTTCGGTACAAAAAATATAGTATTCCATTTAAAAAAAGAAAGTCGACCTTCAAATCTCCGACACGCTTCCACCTGTAAAAAAATACATACACTACATAATGTACCCCTTCAGACCATGCAACTTCTGTATTCAAAACTTTTCCGTGCAACGCATACTTTGGAGGTTGTTATAGGTGTGCAAGTTGCGTGGACCACCCTGTATATTTCATTCGTCAAAATTATATATATGTATATCAAAGAATAGGACTTCGGCACAGCACTTGTGCCGAAAATTTGGCAAGAATGCATCGCGCGTCGACTCGAACTGCCAAAACTTTAACGAAATTTTATATTAATTTTTGACAGTTCAAAACAAACTCTATTAGAAATTACTTACTTACAAATTTTCGGCACAAGCGCTGTGCTGCAGTCCTATTCTTTGATGTTGTATATTTCATTCAGTAAGAATTACCGTTCATAAAGTGTCAAAATTGCAAACGATTTGTATATTGTTGAAGTTCGCGGTTATTTCGCCTAGCTACTTTCCCCAGAGGGCACCTCGGGGTTTCCCCGAACTATCGATCTCGATCGTTGTGCTGTACACTACGAGGTTTTCTACTGAACGCACGTGTTCAAATAGACATTGTTGAATATTTATTATACAATAAACTATATATATAAACGTATACCGTGTTGTCTCTGTGTGGCTACGCCTTATATACGAAACATAAGCTTAACATATATAATTAATACCTATAAAAGACTATTTACCTACATAAACTGGTTTACTATATGTTACACTCGTGTGTTTGAGTTTACAAAAATAACAAAACACAACTTAAAACCTGTCGTGCAATTTAATTTAAATTTAAAACATAATTACTTGGAACTTTATTGTTCGGTCGACACATTGAAAATAATAAATGAAGACCTAGCTGTCGAAATGTAAATTCTTGAAAAATGCGTGAATATTATAACAAACCCATATTGTTCAATCCATGGTGATGTCTCTTGTCTCTTTTCAGGCACTGTATGTAAGTCCGGTAATCCGAGTGTTTGCATTCTAAAAAGACTTTCGCTACTTCAGACGGAGATTCTAACGAGTCCATGATTGGATTAGTGAGAACAAAATTCACGAATGCGGCTAAACCGACTGAAATCACAATTAAACATAGTGATCGAGGATCCATCTTCAAACCTTTAGCGAAACAATAGACCATCGCAACGCGAACGTCCCTTTATATACATTTTATCTTTCGGTGGGTCAACACCATGTAGAAAAATCGAAAACTTTGAACTGTAACTAAATGTTACTTAGTCACGAGATAACAGGGGCGTCGCACTCGGGGCAAATATTTTAGCGCGCAATTTTTCTCTGCTATTTTATGGCCACGTCAAATTTGCACTACTTATCGTACACCACTCCCTTGGCACCGAACTCAAGACACGCAAATGTCTAGAGAGGCAAAGGTCTTTGTCCCGTTTCTAACGCCGACAGCTGCTAGAAACGATTATGCTATAAATTTTAAATGTGTACATCATTCTAAGAAATGATCATGATAATTTCTGAAATATTTTAAATTTAAGTGTCAAAGCACTTGGTTCTCAGTAATAACTTTTTTATTTAGAATAAATTTCCCAAATAATGCGGATTAACACCATTAAACGACAACATTTTTTTTGGTCGCCGAATAATAAATAATTTATTTCAGAAGCTATTCTAATTAACTCCGTACTCTAATGTAAATCGTTGCAATAACGAAATCCGACTCGTAAGGAGTTTGTCTCAACAAAGCCTTTAGAGGATTCTATCGTTAACAGGAAAAAAAACAATTCATGAGTTACCAGTAAATCGGCTTAAAGTGCACTGGGTAAAATTAGAAAGGTCAAAACCTCACGCCATACAATTCAAATATGACTTTGATCAAGATTCAGAATTTAGTGCCATAAATATAAAAATATCTGGAGCACTAGGTCTGAGAAATATAGGCCAGCCTTTGCTAAATCCGATACGTAGAACTTTGACCAGAGAAAAGAGGAAAGATATGATGGATCTGTTAAAATTCATTCCTCCTATTAAACATAATTACTACAAAAACTTAAGAACAAATCGACATGACGGGATCTCAAATACAGCCGACGAAGAAGACATCATTTATATTGCTGATGATTCAATAACAAATAATAATATATTGTATGGAAACAGTTATTTTTCATTTTTACGAAAAATCTTTTAGTAAGATAACAAGATGGCGGCGTCTGACATGACTCGCATACGGTACTGTATACTGTTTGCCTTCCAGTTAAAGAAAAATGCTTCCGAAGTCGTTGATTTGTTCTGCTTTCATTTCGATGAATGAATTGAGTTCTGCTTGAATTTTCATTTATTCCGATCGCTCCAGCATCATTGGAAGAGGTGCAAAAAAATATTGACGAATTCATTACATCAAAACCGCCATCTTTTTCCGTCAAGGAATTCGACAGTTGCCTGAAAGATGGAGCAAAGTCATCGAAAATAATGGAAACTATTTCGAAAAATAATAGAGACGTATGATTACATTATAAATAAATACTAAATGTGCTTTTAAAAGGCACCGAATTAATTTCTACCTCTAATATATTGTTTTTTCGTGAAACGGAAAAAGTTTCGGGGGCGGCGTGTAAAATTTAATAGTTGAGACATAAGATTCAGCTTAATACACGCACACACTCTTTCGAATTTTTAAAATTCTTTTCCCTTTTGAAATTAATTGTCAGCAACGAATATTTTAACGAAGACGATGCAGTTGACACTAAGAGGAATAGGTGTTGTGGCATTTCTTCTAATTTGGGTCACGATCCCGTATTGCAATCGTTGAAAATCATTTTAATCGTTTCTCATACGGTATGAAGATGGCGACTAGAATAACAATCACACGCATTTGTGCCCTAATTCTGAAGAAGCACGTATTTTTTCTCATAAACATTCAAAAGATAGGTAGACGTAATCGCAATTGATAATAGACATGACATCTTATAAATTCCAAATACAAAAGTAATTGCAACACCAAACTGTATATTTAAAAACAATTACAATCCTCAGACATATTTTAAAACTAAAATTTCCAAGGCGTATCATAATTACCCAGATAGCACAAAGCTTGCTGAAAGACGTCTCTTATACGCCTGCCGCAAGCTGTAAGTCCGTCTTAAAGACGTACGTAAAGACTTTTTTTCGTCTTTAACTCGTTTTTGACACGTCTTTGTTACAAAAGTTACGTCTTACAGACCGTTTTTATACGACTTTCTTGCGACTTTTAGACGTCTTTTTGTTTGTCTAAAAAGCTGCCTAAAAGACGTCGGTTTAAGACGTCTAAAAAGTCACCCAAAAGACGGCCAAAATAATCTTCAAATTATAAATAAAGTTATAACAAAAATTTTGACACTATACATATATATATATATATATATAGATATAGAATACTACTTTCTATGCACTGATTGAGGGAATATTCCTCTTTGTCTTCGAAAGTACCTTACAATTCAGAAATTTTTATGCCGTTGGGCGGGATTCGAACTCGAAGACTACCGTTCACTGGATCATGTACTTCCTCGTTGAGCCATGCGAACCTATATTGTTAAATTGATTACTTTCCATTCTTATAAAGGCTCAAATCATATCGGATCATGTAATTATTAGAAGAGATAAACTTCTATTAAAAATGAAACCTGAATATTTGAAGGCTCAAATGATACACTATCATAAATTGTTATAAATAAATATATGTACTAGTGCACTACTACATGTATAATATAATACTTGTATACGATTACACTACATATACCTAATAATGTATCTATGCAATCATACATGTGTTTATAATAATTATGATATTTTGACAAAATATTTTCAGTATCGTTCTAAGAAATAGGAAACGTAAGAACCAGTATTTTAATCATTGCACAGCAAACTTGTCACCGTCGTAACATCTTTAATAAAATAGAAGTTCCTCAGTCCCGGAAGAATCCTCTTTTATACGTCCCATTTCTGTCGTAAAAGCAACGTCACCGAAAAGACGCCTTATGTAGACGTGTAAAAGACGTCTCTGTGGAGCCGTTGTTTTAACGACAGAAATGTGACGTATAAAAGTCGCCTTCCTTCAGCTGTAACAACGATGCCTCCAAAAAGACATCTTTTTGGACGTATAAAAGGCGTCTTTTTGAGACGTAAGACGTAAAGACGTAAAAAAAGACGAGAGAACGGCGACTTAAAGTAGTAGTGTGCTGTCACGGCAAAAATGAGACGCAAAAAAGTCGTCTTTTTGGAGCCGTAAAAACGACGCCTCCAAAAAGGCGACTTTTTAGACGTGTAAAAGACGCCTTTTTGAAGCCGTTTGTTTCACGGCAAAAATGAGACGCAAAAAAGTCGTCTGTATGGGCCGTAAGACGTAAAGACGAGAAAACGAC
>CM052201.1:3007988-3042498 GCA_028455805.1 Lasioglossum figueresi
ATATTTAATAATTTAAATAATATTTTCAATAATGGTATTGATGTGGAATATTCTCTTTCCGATTCAAATAATGCAAGGATACAATCAAGACGAACACTTGATAGTTTACAGCCTCTTTTAATTCCACAGTCTTCAATTATTTAATATGTAACTATTAATGATATAAGTATTTATGGATTTATTCTTACGTGAAATTTGACTATCTCACTACGTTTTCCTCTTTACCATTTCAATAGAGATGAATATTATTTGGAAACAGACAGAGAATTGGTTTTATATTTTGACGGAGCCAATTTACAAAGTTATTTATTTATTTCTCGTACATATTGATTGTTTACCTTTATGTTGATTTAACATCAAGGAACAAATTGAATTCACATCAACTTGACATATTGTTCACTGTTTCAAAATAGATAGAGATATAATATTAGCCCTCTGCACTCGGAGCTACTTTTACTGGAAAATTAAACATTTCTTCCGGCTTAGAATAATTCTATTCTGTATGATTTTTTCATTTTATGGATATAAAATTCATATAATACCTCATACAATACTTAAACGTTTAGTAATTGATTGTATGCCAACATATTTAATAATGTGAATAATATTTTAAATAATGGTACAGCAATTTTCAGTGGTGATTCTGAGTCACCACTCGAGTGCCAAGGGTTGAACCACTAAATAAAGTTGAAATTATATCGTGTTTAGTGTCATTTTAATGAGAAAAATGCTACAAACAAGTTGGCGAAAGTCCGTACGAAAAATAAAGAAGTTTTGTAATTGGACTAGTAAATTGATATGAACATTATGAATGTTCTGCATGCACCTCCTTGTATCAAGAAATATGTCAATAGAAACTTCCTATCAATCGCTCGTGTTTATTTTCTGTGCCCTGATTCTTCCGTATCGTCTTTATACCTCGATCATTTATCCGTTCGTTTATAAATATACATATGCATGTATGCTTGTCTCAATTTACTTCAACATGTGTATTTATTCACTGATTGTGAGTATCTTTTGTCCCTATTTCACAGATTCCAATCTCTATGCTATATTAAACAAACAGAAATTTCATTTCTTACTTCAGGATAGCTAACTAGGGTACTGAAAGTTTGTTCTTCCATGTATAGTTTTTAAGGGGAATCTTATCTACCAACATAAAAAAAATCGAATTTTTACACTCTAATCGGTATCGACAAAGTCGAAGTTTTAAGCAGAAATTCGAAGTAGATATGCAGGGTGCTTTGTAAACGAAGCGTCGTATGAACAAGCTATTCTTTTTACAACGTTTTTAACATTGTTAACCTGTTCGGTACAAATTTTGCAATTGATTTTAAACTAACTTCCCGATGTGCTAACGACTTGAAACTTTAAACATAGCTCAGAACTGGATGATAATGCAATATTAAAAAAACAAATTTTAAAAAACTGTGCGTCTAGGAGAAAAAATTTAAATAACAAATTTTTTTAATAATCCACGTTTTTAAGACGGACTAAAAAGTATAAAATAATTTTTTCTAGCACCATACAGATTCCTAACTCCATACAGATGGTCCTGAAAGTTTGTGATTGTGAATTTTGAATAGCTATGAAAATACCTGTAAGATTTAAAACGAAAAACGTGGATCGTATATTTCTGTTGGATTACATAGTTTTAATGAAATCGGACATTTGGATTTGAATAGTCACCATTATTTCAAATAAAATTTTTTTGTACATTATAAGTCGGACGATAACTATTCTATGTATAAAATAAAATCATGGAATTTTAAAAGCATGTACACGTTTGAGATTAATTAATTTCATTTGTTCTTTCATGAAGAATACTTTAAAAACTAGCGGTGTTTATTAAAAATCATATAAATCGCATAATAAATTTTCGCTTTTACGTTTTTCATATCGTTTATTTGAAAAAACATATATGAATCCGTTGAAAAGAGCAATAAAATGTTCATATTGTTTGCATAATGAGCATAAAAGAAACGAGTCATTTAAATTGAAAATCCAGTTTCAAAAAATACGTAAGTTTATTTAAACATGCAATAAAATCTACATATTGTGTGCATTGAATTGTATACTTAGCAACGTGTAGAATAGTGCCATGACTTCGTTCACCTTGAATTTATGGTAACTTTACAAAAATATGCTGTACGACACTGTACGTAAATCTTTAATAGTATTGAGGGTGCAGTAAACATTGTTCATGTAGGAGATGTGAAAAGTCGTTCACAATTAAATAGAGCAGAAAAGTTCATTTCTGTACATTAAGAAAGATGTTAGTAAAGTAATCGTTTTTCAAAATCATAGAGCGTTACTCAAACACTTTCCCAGGTGCATCGGACCCGATTACATGTATACATACATAAATGTATGTAATGTATGTATGTACGCTGTGGAAAGTAGTCGAGAATATCCAATAAAGTACTAATTTCTTATTTGAATCAAGTTTAAAACAATATCATAGGTGTGAGATATTTTCCAGACCGAATTGTAACATCCTTTTTGTTAACTTAAATAGGCTTTTTGTTTTGTAATAATATATATGTACATTTACAATATATTTATATTCGTTATATTGCTTTTTCCAAATCATCCTAAAACTTTTTTGCCACAAGTTTGGCTTTTACTCACTGTATAATCTCTTCTTTAATCGTTCTTTGTATTATTCATCGATTTATTATTAATAAAACGATCGCTACAGAGTTGTATATTATTATTGTTATTGTTGTGGATATGGTACTCGACCAAATGGAAAAAATTCTAACTAAACTTCTTATCCGCAGGTTGAGGTGTCGAAGATAGCAATTAGATGCGTCGACAGTGGAACGACCACCGGTGATTCGCCGATCCGTGAACTACTTAATGCAGGGAGCCACGCGAAATGTTACTTTCGTATTTCACGGGGAAATCGCGACTGACCAAGCAACGATTGCAGGAACTGCAGGAAAAGTGTTGCAAGGCTACGAATGCGCTCCAGTGGAACGCGGTCGGCAAAAAGAAATTGTGCAAATATGCTGGAAGCAATGACAAGTTAATGGACAACGCTTCAAATAATCATGTAGAAAAATGGAAACGATAAAAGGAAGATAGAATCGCATTTCCACACTATTCTACGTATCATTCAATAGATACGTACTTGGCTCCGCGAGAAAAAGAAATGCATCAGAGCTGAAGACTGAAACACATTCAAGATTACTTTCACGTTTACGAAAGACACGTATTTTCTTAATAACATATTTTTCGAGAACGTTTTGCTGGATCGAGTAAGATTCACGCTGAGAGAGGATGGTGGGAAGTTTTTAAAACATATTCTTCGTCTTTGTAAAAAAGCAGCAACAGTAGTAAATCGCAGAATATGCAGGCAGCATATGGGCAGACAGAAGTTTGCAACCCTGTGCCAACAGTTTGTGAGCGAAGAATAATCGAAATTTTTGTTTTCATCGATGAGAACACGTTGGTTAGAAATTTTCTCAATTTTTTTGTGAGAAAGAAGTGTGTAAAGTACTGGGACCAATAAGAATACCTTCGAAACGATCGATCTTTATGATCGTTGGAAGTTGCAAATTGTACTTTAAATATGGCTGCGGGCGGAGAAGAAGCGGTACCGGAGGCACCGTGGTATGCCAAATTCTTTGAGCACTGGAGGAATAGAAATCGAGTAGGTCCGGGCAAGGTAGAGCTTCCCGACTGTGACTTTTTCATCGTTGGACCACGTCGAACCTTGCGAATCTTGAGGCCGACCTTGAAGAGCGGTTGGTACTATGAGAACACCAATGACAGACCTGAATCCATCGCAGACAATTTCTTCACTCGTTGGTCCAGGAGACCGCATTCGTCTGGGAACTGTAGATGTTCTTTCCGACAGTCTCGGCGTTTGAGCACCACGGAGGAACAAATTCTATCCGCGGAGTTGAATAGAATTAGAACAAGTCTCTGCGAAGCTGACAAGAATGAACGAGCGATCGAGGAGTTGGAGCAGAGGGTGTCGATGAATTTGCAGAGGTTGAAAACGCCTGAAAATCAACAGCCAAAGGCAGATGAAAACGTCGTGACGCCCGCGAGCATCGAAGAAACAATCGTGAACGATCAACCGGTAGATGAACAAACGATCAAAAATAAAATCGTGAAGGATTTAGAGAAGTATATTAACGTGCTGCTCGAAGAGATTCTCGACGACACTGTAAAATACATTGCCGGCGCAGAAGACGCGCTCATCAAAGATGCATCGGATTCTAAAAAGAAGAAGGATTCCACGCCGCGGCCAGACGAAAATAAAGGGACCTCCGATGAAAGGAAATCGACGAGCGATAGGTATATCGGTAACGAAGAATCATTCAACGATATAAGCTTCTCCTTCCATCCGGATAGGATCGACAATACGCAGAAGGATACCGAATCTACGAACGAAATTTTAAGTAACGGTGAAGGATACGTTAATCGGGGGTTCATCGGTTCCTCGATCGATCCGGATTCCTTGGATTTCTACTTGCGTCGATCAATCGGCACGGAAGTCACCTTAGAACAATTGGATTGCATCGATTCGGGGATAAACAGCGTCGAAACGATCGAGTTCCAGCCGGATCAGGAGCCTAGCCTGGAACAATCTCTGCTGAAAATCATCGATGAGAGACTCGGTAGATCGTTGCCTCTGAGGAACAGTTGGGAGGACTTGTGCAGCACAGGTGGCCAGGACAACGATCCTCAGGGCCAGCCGACAAAGAGAACGGATGAGGAGGTGATTCCGAGAAGTGGCAAGCAGCTGAGCAACGATGGAGGCACAGAGAGATCGGAGGTCACTGGGAAGAATGATGCGGAAAGCGGCGAGCCGCAGGATCCGAGCGTTCAAACCGCTGGGGGAATCGATATCTCGACGGATAATCTTGAGGGTAGAGAGCCAGCGGTGGATCTCAAGGAGCTAGAGGAAATTGTTAACGAGCCCAGTTTCGAGAATCTGCGGCTGGAATTCAAGGACAACGGCAACGAGCCGTCCTTGAAGCACAAGAAGGGTAACGCGATGTCGAAGCTTTGGGGAAAGTTGTGCGTGAATCCGGCCGAGTCCAACGAGTCTATGGAAAAGAATAACGCGAATGAAAAAGTGCCGGCGTTCCAGGTGAAGAAAGAGGCGGTTCCCATCGAACTCGAAGATTGCAAAATAATGTGGCCGGACATCGAGGAAACCTCCTCGGCCGGCTACCAACAGAATCCCTGCGATTTGGTCACCTTTAGGAGAAATCGGAAGCCGATGATCGTATTCATTCATGGATTCGGGTCGTCCGCAGAAATCTTCGAACATCAGCTCCGATATTTCTCTGCTCTGGGATATCCTTGCATCGCACCGGATATGCTGGGACACGGCATGAGTTCGGCACCTAGTCGATCCAGAGATTATCACTTTAACAAGCTCCTGAAGGATCTTGATACCGTCTTATGTCACTACGCTTTCAAGCCCGGGCAGAAGTGCGTCCTGGTAGCCCACAATTACGGGTAAATACTCTTTTTCTTTTATTATCTTACATTTTTAATTGCCATCGGCATGATAATCACTCGACGCTGCAAATTTTATTTATCTAAAGCAACTGAGCTTCTTCAACGCTGCTGCGCATTACTTTATAAAATAATGTCTACAAAGTTGGATACGTCCTTGTTATTTTTGTAAACTAATGCACAATAGTTGAAGAGCAAAGATATTCAAATGTTCGACGTTGTCCGCCTTTTCCCTACATATCGACCGTTTATTTTGAAAGTGGTGTAAGTCCTTTTTTTAAAAAAATGAGATATGACGTAATTTATGCTTAATTTAGTGTAAACTTTTTGTTTATAACTAGTTGGTATTTAATATCTTAAAAAATGCCAATGCTTTGTTCAATTTAAAATTGGCCGGTAAAAGAAATTGCGTAACCATTGATTATGAAAGTGGTGTAAGTCCAATTTCCATAGACAGGTGGCGGGGTTAGTGGCCACCGCACAGTGGCCGGAAGAAGGAAAAAACCTAAAATTATGAAAGTCGTTATTTCAAATATCGACCACTATTTCCTGATAGGCCATGAACCTATGTATCTTGCTATGCAAATGGATTTATGTTTTTCTCTTTAATAACGGAGAAAAATAGATCTGAAGTAGATCTCTCAGATTCTAGTTGAATTTTTACCGAATTCTAACCACACGTTCGACGTTATTCTTTCATTTTTGGGGACATTTATAACCATATATGCTGTTCCTCACAGGAATCTCTTCCAGATCGTCTCTGGAGGGAAGCGTCCTAGATAACCTTTCATATCTTGGTTGAACCCTTTCATTAGGATTGAGCTCTGGCTCTGATTTAATTGGAAGTGACAAAAAACTAGAGTTATTAGTCTGGCCCTAAGTGCCCTTAGATTATGAACAAAGCAGTTCATTCATTGTGGGGGTATATAAACCCTCTGATTTTTACTCTCGGGGGCTAGTACTTCGGTAGACACGAATAGAGTCGCGTCGTGCTGCATCTCGTAGAGACAACTTCCAGCGAGATCGGGCTAAAGTTCCCCTTCGTATCAACGTTAACCATATAGATTCCGCGAGTCCGGTATAAAATCTACTAGGCATTTCTAAAGTCGCTACGGGACACCCGCATTGCCAGTGCGTCAAAACCGAGCATCTGAATTTAGGTGACAACACCTTTCTTTCAATTTATCTTATTCATTCGCGACAATTACACATGTAACACACTCGTTAGTTGAATATATTTGTGTTATTTGATAATTTCGTATAAACTCGCTAAACCCTCAATTATTGTTCCTGTATCCTAATAGAGTAATTGAACGTTCCCACAAGATACAACCTTACCGCTCGGGTTGTATCAATTAGATTATATCAGTTACGAGGCCCCTACTAACATTCCTAGCAAATCCCTGATTTCGCATCAGGTTCGTTCGCAACATTCCTATTTTTCCAAACAGAGATTTAGTCTACCTAGTGGCTCCCCAATATCGCATTGGGTTCGTCCACGCATACTACACAATCCTAGCGGCTCCCTGATTTCGCATCAGGTTCGTCCGCATCCTAACAGCTCCCTGATTTCGCATCAGGTTCGTCCGCATCCTAACAGCTCCCTGATTTCGCATCAGGTTCGTCCGCACCCTAACAGCTCCCTGATTTCGCATCAGGTTCGTCTGTGCTCTTTGCCAACCACCTAGCAGCTTCCTGATTTCGCATCAGGTTCGTCTGCGCTCTTTGCCAACCTCCTAGCAGCTCCCTGATTTCGCATCAGGTTCGTCTGCGCTCTTTGCCAACCTCCTAGCGGCTCCCCATTTTCGCATTGGGTTCGTCCGTGAAGTTTCACCTTCCTAGCAGCTCCCTGATTTCGCATCAGGTTCGTTCGCGACATTCCTATTTTTCCAAACAGAGATTTAGTCTGCCTAGTGGCTCCCCAATTTCGCATTGAGTTCCTCCACAAATACTACCCAATCCTAGCGGCTCCCTGATTTCGCATCAGATTCGTCCGCACCCTAACAGCTCCCTGATTTCGCATCAGGTTCGTCTGTGCTCTTTGCCAACCTCCTAGCAGCTTCCTGATTTCGCATCAGGTTCGTCTGCGCTCTTTGCCAACCTCCTAGCAGCTCCCTGATTTCGCATCAGGTTCGTCTGCGCTCTTTGCCAACCTCCTAGCGGCTCCCCAATTTCGCATTGCGTTCGTCCGTGAAGTTTCACCTTCCTAGCAGCTCCCTGATTTTGCATCAGGTTCATCTGCGCTTGACTCCATTCCTAGAGGCTCCCTGACTTCGCGTCGGGTTTGTCCTCGCAATCTATAATCCTAGCGGCTCCCCAATTTCGCATTGGGTTCGTCCACGCACCTTCAACTAACAAATTGATTCCTTATTCCTAGGGTAATAACCCTTCGCCGTCCACTCGCCTTGCTCGCGGCCCTGGCTCGTAACAATGCTATATATTATAAGTGTATATAATCTCAGCTTAGGCCCATTGCAAATAATTTTCGAGAACACACAACCAAAATAACAATATAAAGCCCGAAAGTAGGATACGTATAATTTCATATTGCAGCTACCTTCTTTAGCTCTACAATAAAAGCTACACGTTCCTACATTCTCTGAGTGGTATCTTTTGAAAGAAGACACCATCACGCTATAGTCCTACAAAAATCAGCTGCACGTTATTGCACGTTTAGCTGATATCAACGTCTAAAGTTTGAGAGCGCATGAAGTTTCAGCAACGAAGTAGGATCCCTGAATAAGTGCGCGGCACTTCGCTGGACGGTTCGAAGGACTATGATCCCTGTACCGAATTGTTTTTCTCATAGGAATACATGCAATAAAATTATCAATCGCCATGATAAATCTGTGTATTGCAAATTATTCGAATTCAATGAAAACAAACCTGAAGCCACAAAATACGAAATGTCGTAAGTAATATTTCTGAATACTTTCGTGACATGAAAACTGTAAGTTTAAATCGTAAAAGAATGTTTCCGTTTATTGGTTTAAATAATTGTTTCATCTTGCATTGAAATAAATAAACGTGTCCGTACCCCCATTATCCGAATACCTTAATATACGGACATTCTATTATCCGTATGTTGTGTTATCCGCACAACGTTTCTATGTAGGAAAGAATTGTTTAAAAAACTTCTGTCTACGTTTCACTTAAATGAAGAGGATGTGATAGAGCAATATAAAAAACTATATTTAAAAGACTGCTTGTACGTGGTGGCAAACGTGTGGTGCAACATTAAAAGTACAACATTGAAAAGAGCATGGAGATATTCCAATAATGCAACCGATATTCTACAGAAACCGAAATAATGGGTTTCCCATTGTTCCCAATATTGATAAATCGATATTATGTAAACGAGATTATATTAAGTTTTTTGTTTAACACTGTTTCAAGTTTGTTTGTTTAATTCTATTTCTAGTTTGTTTGCTTAATACCATTTCAAGTTTTCAATTTTAGTATGCTGAAATAATAGTTCGTAATGTAGTAAACAATATTTTGTATAAACAATTATATTAAGTTCATTATTTAAAATTTCGTTTAATAATATGAGAAGTGTGAAGATTAAGAAGTGATATAAAAAAAGAATTATTAAAAAATATTGAGAAATACCGAAGTTATGAGTTTTTTTCCATTATTTCTATAGGTTTCGACTACTGTGCACCGGTGGCTTTATAATTGGTTTATTTCATGTGCCGAAAGTTACTATTTTTCTTTTGATTTACAAAAAGCCCTACCCTATCCAAAATTATCTGTTTCAATCGCATATTATAAGCGAAATATGTATGTCTTAAACGAGGGATTTCACAATTTCCACGACAATAAAGTTAATATGTACGTGTGGGACGAAACTACTGCTTCCAGGGGATCACAGGAAATAGCTTCTTGCTGTTTGAGACATTTAGAAAATGTAACCGGGCAAAATGGGGAAATGTGTACCGGGCAAAATCGAAATTTACAAATGGCGTTGATGTGGTTGAGGGTTGTCCAGTCTTTGGAAAATAACATTGAGGTAATTGATCATAAATTTTTACTCTCCGGACATTCGTATCTTCCAAACGATGCAGATTTTGGTATCATAGAAATGGCATTACGAAAAAATAATTTCCTGTACACACCACAGGATTATTATGACGTTACAAACCAATGTAGACAACATAATAAATTTATTTTACGCGAAATGAAACGAGAGAATTTCGTTTCAACAAAAAGTCTACAAAACGCAATTAAAAAACAGATAAGAAGAAACACTAATGGAGAAAAAGTAAATTGGTTGCAAATATGTTGGATGAGATTTTACAAAAGTGCACCGTATACTATTTTATATAAAACATCAATGGAGGACACAGAATTTAAGACTCTAAATTTATCACCTACATGTCGGGGAAGACCGCCAAAATTTGAAAAAATTGCCCTGGCGCCTTTGTACGATGCCAGGCCTATTACATACGAAAAGTATAAGGATATGCAGCAGCTATTACCTTATATACCTCCTGTGCATCATGAATATTTCAAAACACTGCCACACGAAGAGCATAAATAATGAATAATACCAATATCTTGTGTTAAGTTTAACAATATATAAATATAATTAACGTTCAAAATAAAAAATACTAATTCTATTTTATTTCTTGTTATTATTTATAAACAAAATTGGATTAATATGAAATATATTTTAAGTGATATTTGTTATTTCAAAATTGAAATTAAATGATATTTACAATTGACTAATTATGAAAGTGGTGTAAGTCCATTTGCAGCCTGGAAATATATATTATTTTAGTTAAATTCGCCGAAAAGAAATTTGTATAATCAAATTACATATTGATAAATTAGTACAAACATTCCCAGACTTCACATAATTGACCTATATTTTTTAATTGTCAGATCTGCTAACATTTAATTTTCTCGAAACAAAAGAAAATGGACTTGCACCACTTTCAAAATAAACGGTCCATATTATTATAATTCGTACGAGTCTAAGATTTTGATATATTTCAAATTTATATCTGTACAAGAACACGTTATTCAGACGAACAACTCTTTTTTCATATCTACAGCCCTTTATTATTAATATTACACAAGAAGTACTTAAATGGGAAAGGCTTTAAATTGTTGAAAATTAAGTATTTTTGTGTTGTATGACAGTGGCCACGATGAATGCTACAATATAGGACACAATAACGTTGATTGTCACATAAGAACGTCAATGGGAGGTAATAAGATCTGACTGTGAGATTTATTATATGTCCTGCACACTGTAACTGGGGTTAAGTAATGCCAAAAGTTCCATTGCCCTATCGAAATCACGTTACCATCGGGTAAACAAAAGATGGAACAAATCTTGAAATATAACGCAAATAGTGATCAATGGATTGAACAATTACGAAGAATTCAATTGTCCAAGTACATAAAGTAAACAAATATAATATATTTACGTGAAACCGTTTTCATTATGCACGAGTTTGCAATTCATTTTCAATTTTGCACAACAAATTAATATTGTAAAAAATAATTTCGTTGTCAGCCAAGAAGACTTTGCAAAGATTTGCAGAATTTCAAGTAAGTTCCTAAATTTTTACTTAATGTTAACCCTTTGCACTCGAAACAATTTTCATTCCAAAATCAAGACATTTCTGTCAATCCAGATCACTTTTATGCTATGTAACCTTTTTTACATTGTGCGCTTCAAATTGAACCTGTTTTCTCATAGAACAGTTGAGCTTTTTACAATTTATAGAATACAGACGAATTGAATAATATTAAAACTGTTCTGAATAATGGTATGGCAATTTTTACTGGCGCCTCAGAGTCACCATTCGAGTGCAAAGGGTTAATATTGATAAAACTGTTCAAATTAAACAGTCTTCTGTTATGCGACAATGATTTTGTTCATTTAATTAGTTCGAACAATCACGATTTTAGATCAGGATAGAAAGACCCAAGCTTTTTATCATTATACATGAATTGTTCAACCCTGACTAAGAAAAACTTGACGTGCAACCGCGAAACTTATCTTTTGCTACTTAAAAGCATCTCGTACATCGTAATTGCATGGTACACGCGAGACTGTGCCTTATCGAATATCTGAAGAGTACAAATTCCTTGACGTTTGAATCGGCGGGTATTCGTGTAATTAGTTGCACGCGTTTCTCTGACAAAATGAACAATGTTGCTAAACTCGAAAGCGCATTTGATCTACATTCTTGGGGTTCTTCGGATGGGTTAGAGCGATTACTTCATTTTTACGAGAGTTTATCATTCGAATGTCTTTTTTCTTAACATGAACCGTTACAAAATCCATGATTTGCACCAACCCGATTTTGAAAGTATTTGCTTGATAGTAATCGATGAATAATTCACTGTGCAGACGATTTTGCAATTAAAAGTTACTGGAGTTTAACGAAAGAAAAGAAGCAAGACACAGATTATGTCGTGTAACAAATATAGCTGGTATCATACCGGAAAATCAGTCTGATAAGCTGCATTATTCTTGGTTTAAAGCAGTGATGAACAATCCGCGGACTGCAATGAGCCAAAAGTGGAAACCTAATTACGCGACGACGAACGCGATATTAAATACTGAAACATACTAATCAATTAATTTTAGTTAGTGGGCTGTATTTCTTATTTCTTACATACACTATAGGAATTAATTCTGGACACTTCTAAATTTTTATTTAAATTTCGCATTTATTTAATACATAATCATTTATCTTTTATATTCTAATCATTGTTTTCTAATTTTAGGGCGTCGCTTATTATTAAAAAATGAGTAAAAATACCATTTAAAACTCTATTCGAAGCCATTTTAGTAGTCATTCATACTTTTAAAAACTTTACTAAGGTCCTCACTTGTGAAGACACAATGCCTGACTAAAACAATGATGAAACTGTTTTTAAAGACTGTCAAGGCCTTTCTGATTGGTTGTTACAATGAACCCACGCATCCTGTGATTGGCTATTTCACATCGTGCGACGTTTCGCGTTGCCAGCCGCAAAAACAAAAAGAACAACAGAGTTTAGATTTTTTAAAATTAAAATTTTAAAACATTTACAAATTTAATTTACCAAGTCATGTGAAAATATTAAGTATAAACATTATAGATTACAATAAAAATATTACGGTATCAATTTAGCATAGCAGAATATACAGTTTTTGCACATATATGAAATAAAGAATATTTTTATTCAAAGTGTCCAGAATTAATTCCACCAGTTGTAGATCTACAATAAAACATTTTATTTATTTGATCTATTATTTATTATTACCAGTTAATATATTGTATGTATACACAATAATACATGGGTACATCTTACACACTTTACATAGCGTATAAGCGGGAATTTAATTCCGAAATTGAAAATTTTTTAAAAATTGCTTATTTACTCTTACCTTGAAAACAATACCTCCGTAACCCAGAATCGCTATTGTTTTAACTTTTCATCGCATTCAGATAAGAAAAATAAACCTCAAGTGAACTCTTCTGCCTATACAAATAATTAAACTACATGAATCGTCAGTGATACTTTACTTTACCTGAATAAAAGTGTGTGTATTTGAACTTCAATTTTTATTATATTTATTTGACTGATTATTCAATTTTTGTAGTGTTTTCAATATTTTTTGTTTTTAAATATTACACATATAATTTATCATGGTTAATAATCATACAAAATCGAAGATTTAACACAATTTATCCGAGCAAGAACGTGTCTGTTGATATTCATAAACCTGCACTTCGATTGTTACTGTATTAAATTGCTATTGTTTAACTGTTGTTGTGTTCGATTGTTATTACATTTGATAGTTTTTGTCTTTTGTTTAGTATTATTTTTTTGACTATTATTTTACATATTGTTTATTTTGGCGATTATTTCACTCCTTAAGGTATGTTTTCAATATTTTTGGTTGAAAAATCTGGTATATACTTTAAGAGACCCTGCATAATTTATGACTAGTAACAAGCAATTACCATACAAAATTAAAGAACACTTTTCATTGTTTAGCGAATATGAATTTCATTCTTCATTGAATATCGAAGTTGTGATTTTATGTATGCAGAAATGAAATAATTTGCAACAGTTAAAATACATATTTTTGGTCAATACAATAAAAGTCATGTTAAAGTAATTAGAAATCATCATATTTTCAGTCGTTTTAACAAAATACCCCCAATTAATGCCCCCAAATGATCGAATTGCATCGATTGCAAGGAATAGAAACTAAATTGAATGTTATTTCTTCCCTTAACACTAGCCGCACCACGACCGATCAAATGACCGCTTTCACATTGTTTATTTTTTAATTATTGAAATTATAAAGATGCTTCCATTAGAAATTATTCAATAAATTTCTTTATTCGAGCACGTATTATCGTAAAAATTGTGAAAAATCTAAATAAATTCATTCTGATCATTTTTATACAACAATATACAGGGTGAATCACGAATCGTGATCAATAAAGATTATTCTGTTATTAGCAGTCCGATTGAAAATGTTTTTATCAGGTTCAGCGTGGTTTCAAGAGCTTTCACGCGATTATAGCAAATTTTTCGTCAACTCTTTTTTTTATGATTTTTCAAGGTCACCTTCAATTTTTTGCAAACACACTTATAATTTTTTACGGCTATTTGTTAGAAGATTTCAAGGCGAATTCGGAAACGTATCATAACAATTTAAAAAATGGCAAAAATAGCTTTCTTTAATTTCTTTTTTAACAAAAAATTTGCTATAATCACGTGAAAATTCTTTTGGAATCATGATAAGTGATAAAAACATTTTCGATCGGACAGCTAATAACAGAGTAATCTCTACTGAGCACGATTCATGATTCACCCTGTATATTCGACACATTTTGTACCCGGTATGGTCAATGTTAATGTTTTCACTAGAGGAAAAATCTTATACTAACATCTTCAATTTAAAAAATTCTCCAACAATTTTGAAATTCATTTACTCAATTTTGCTATAAATGCATAAAGATCCGCAGTCTACTCATCACTGGTTTGAAGGACTGTAAAAATGTTATAGGCAGGGATGGGATCAAGTACCTCGCAAACAGTTTCGAACTTTGATTAATTGAATTCGAACCCTCTATAAGTAAATGAGCTCTTCTTATTGATCGTAAAATGTTTTAATAATCTTAGAATAATTTTATCGGCGCTACGGTTTCGATCGAATTCTAAACGTTTTCGATTCGGATTTGAATCGGGCTCGCTAGATAGCCTTACTGATAAGTCCTCTAGCGGGTCTAGGACGAAACATCACCTTTCTGTTCCTCTAATAGAAAACAATTCTATAGCAAACGTGGTCTTATGACGTAACAGATTCAAATCCGAATCGAAAACATTTGAGTGTTACAAAATAGCTATAAAATGTAGAATTTGATCGAAACCGTAGCGCCGATAAAATTATTCTAAGGTTATTCTGACTGGAATATTTTGACAAGAAAGAAGATTGTATAGAACACCAGTAAACGAAATAGTCTTGCAAACGCGACTTGACAGCGAACCGTATATTGTTGTGAAAGTATCGATACCAATTTCATCCAAGACGTGCTTACAAAGGATCGACACGTCTGAGTAGGTATCATTGAGGTACCGATACCTTTCGATACCTAGAATACCTACGTATTTATACGTGCTTATGATACCTTGATACTTTGAATCCAGGTATCGATGTCGCTTCAGTAGAAGAATAACCCATCACTACATTTAGGTATCAATACCTTCTGATACTTACGTATTCATACGTGCTTATGATACCTTGATATTTTGAAACCAGGTATCGATGTCGCTTCAGTAGAAGAATAACCCATCACTACATTTAGGTATCAATACCTTCTGATACTTACGTATTCATACGTGCTTACGATACCTTGATACTTTGGAACCAGGTATCGATGTCGCTTCAGTAGAATAATAACCCATCACTACATTTAGGTATCAATACCTTCTCATACTTACGTATTCATACGTGCTTATGATACCTTGATACTTTGGAATCAGGTATCGATATCGCTTGAGTAGTATCATAACCCATCACTACATTTAGGTATCAATACCTTCTGATATTTACGTATTCATACGTGCTTATGATACCTTGATACTTTGAAACCAGGTATCGATGTCGCTTCAGTAGAATAATAACCCATCACTACATTTAGGTATCGATACCTTCTCATACTTACGTATTCATACGTGCTTATGATACCTTGATACCTTGAAACCAGGTATCGATGTCGCTTCAGTAGAAGAATAACCCATCACTACATTTAGGTATCAATACCTTCTGATACTTACGTATTCATACGTGCTTATGATACCTTGATATTTTGAAACCAGGTATCGATGTCGCTTCAGTAGAAGAATAACCCATCACTACATTTAGGTATCAATACCTTCTCATACTTACGTATTCATACGTGCTTATGATACCTTGATACTTTGGAATCAGGTATCGATATCGCTTGAGTAGTATCATAACCCATCACTACATTTAGGTATCAATACCTTCTGATATTTACGTATTCATACGTGCTTATGATACCTTGTTACTTTGAAACCAGGTATCGATGTTGCTTCAGTAGAATAATAACCCATCACTACATTTAGGTATCAATACCTTCTGATATTTACGTATTCATACGTGCTTATGATACCTTGATACTTTGAATCCAGGTATCGATGTCGCTTCAGTAGGAGAATAACCCATCACTACATTTAGGTATCGATACCTTCTCATACTTACGTATTCATACGTGCTTATGATACCTTGATACTTTGAATCCAGGTATCGATATCGCTTGAGTAGTATCATAACCCATCACTACTCATGAGTACTCTGGTACCCGAGTATCTCATATACCCGGGTAAAAGTTGTACCTCTAGTTATAGGACAATAAGGACGTTTATGAGAATAAAGGTTTTAAGAAAAGACGTATCGGCGAATGCTTTCTGCTTTCCAGATACAACTACTCTGTTATTACATCATTGCATGGTGATCAACGCTTCCGGTTGATTTCTAATTATACATGTTGCACACACTTCGTGCTTCCGTAATGACTAAAGAATTTATACTAAGAAGTGAGATAAACGTCTCGATGGTTTCCTCACTTTTTCGTCCAATTATCCTTACGTTTCGTTCAAAATGGATGAGCAGAGTACATGTAACTAATTATGTGTGCGTGATAGGTTCTTTTCCAAACTAAAAATCTTTTTGTTTTCGATATACATATCTTTCCTTTTCATTTCATGATGTGAAATATATTGAGCTGCTCAGTTTGTATCGTTTTTTTTTTTAAGGAAAAGAAAATGCTGCCTCCTTGCATCTTATAATCACACATACTCTCCGGGACAGAAAGATTGTTAAGATTTACATGGTTTTAATTTATTTTCACATTTCAAATGAAATTTATCCGTAACACACTATTTCAGAATATGTTTGATACAATATAATAACTAAAATCAAATTGGATTTTACCAACCTAGTTTTATTTGACAAAAATAACATTTTTGCCCAAATCTAGCAGGACAAAATTATAGCACACGTGTATAGAAACTTGGAATATAACAAATTTGTGAATGATAGTAGGATAGAGTAGATAGTAGAGTAGTATGACTGGTCCGATTTTGATCGAACGATCAATCGATTTTTGTTATAAATGCATAAAATTCGCAATCTACTTATCACAAACTGATAACTACAGCTCACCGTCGTGAATAAAGGTAAATATTCGGAAAAGTCTTCGAGTTGTGTCGATTATACGGTATATCACGACCTACACGAAACGATGCCGTAATAATGAAGTGAATTTCATTAATTCTTGGCGCGACATTGCAACACGATATACACTCCTGCTCATAAGTCTTAGGACACCTCTGGTTTCTAGTAAATCTCTGGTATTTTGTATAGATTAAGAACAGGGTATGAAAATAGTATTTTAAATAGTAAATAATAAATAATCCTATGTATTTTAAAATATGTGTACGACCTTAAAAATGAAATATTTCATTTGATGCAGTAATTTTTGAAAATAAAATAATCTATTTGTGGCAGTAATTTTTCAAGATAGTATTTGAAAATGACACTTTACCTCTGGTTTCTAGTAAATCTCTGGTATTTCGTATAGATTAAGAACAGTGCTGGGAAAATAGTATTTTAAATAGTAAATAATAAATAATCCTATGTATTTTAAAATATGTGTACAACTTTGAAAATGAAATATTTCATTTGATGCAGTAATTTTTGAAAATAAAATAATCTATATGAGGCAGTAATTTTTCAAGATAGTTTTTGAAAATGATATTTTACCTCTGGTTTCTAGTAAATCTCTGGTATTTCGTATAGATTAAGAACAGGGTATGAAAATAGTATTTTAAATAGTAAATAATAAATAATCCTATGTATTTTAAAATATGTGTACGACTTTTAAAATGAAATATTTCATTTGATGCAGTAATTTTTGAAAATAAAATAATCTATTTGAGGCAGTAATTTTTGAAGATAGTATTTGAAAATGGTATTTTATTTGGAGAATATTGAAAATATTTGTATTTTGTCATTTTATTTTCAATTTCAATTCTAAATATTATTGCTGGAAATAATGGTTCGAGTTCAATACATTTATGAGTGTAAATAGTTTCTGAACGATAAGATAGACTCTATGCTTATGCGGTTTCTCAGAGTATTATAACAATGCTGAAAATAAAATATTTTATTTCGTGTTTCTGATTGTTCTAATAGAAATATTTTATTTTGTGGTTCAGATTGTTCAAATAGAAATATTTCATCAAATCTTTTTTGCATATATTTTCGTAAACTAATGCTTCTAATTGATTATAAAAGATCAGGTTGTTTGGTACAATTATAAAAAAAGTTATTCTATTTTGAAAGGTGTATGAATACTTTGTACACCCACTGTATGTCCTACACAAATCGTTGTGATATTCACCTAAGAATGTGGTGAACGTGTTGCGACCTCGGTATAATTTGTAGGAATTGGCGTTATCGGTTCACAGCAGACGAGTTCAGCGATAACTTGAAATTTGATATTTCCCTTGCTTTGTACAGTAAACCACGGTAATGTTCGGACATTTTTAAAAGGGCGATAGCTTTTTTAATATCCGCTCATACGACTTGGATTTTTTTTTAAAAGTTGGAACAATTAATTTACTACATGACGTGAAAAAGGAATTTTGAAAAAATTGCAATTCGTCGAAATTACAAAGAAAATAATGAAAACTGTTGTTTACAACTTTTTTATGTAGGCCAATATTGAAAGTTTAAAAACTACATTTTGTGAACCTGTGTCAATTATACATATTCTGAAAATTTCATCAAAATCGGTAGGTGCGGATAAAAACTACAGGGATTGCAAGATGCAAAAATCCTTAGCCTTATTTCAGTTATAGGCTAAAAATCGTGAAGAACTGCAATTTTCTGTCTTTAAAAATTTGTAGCTTTTTACAACGTTCACCGATTTTGATGAAATTTTCAGAATATGTGTAAGTGACACAGATCTACATAACGTATTTTTAAAATTTTCAATATGGCCCCTCTCCCCCCAACTAAAAAAGTAGTAAACAACAGCTTCTAGTATTTTCTCTGTAATTACAACCAATTACAATTTTTTCAAAAATTTTTTTCACCACTTGTAGTAAGCTAACTGTTCTAACTTCTAAAAAAATATCCAAGTCGTATGATTCGACATTAAAAATGTCATCCTCCTTTTAAAAATGTCCGAACATTACTGTGATCCACTGTAGACATTTTCTAATTTATGTCCATTCAGGGAAGCTATTATTTCGATAACTATGTATGTATAGATAAACCATTGTGTAACGCGGATATTTCGTTCCAAGGAAATGCCGCATTATACATAGTATAAAACGCGTTATACGAGACTTAAATCTAATGAAAAAAATAAAATGGGTTTTTTATGTTCTAGTTTAAAGTATATAAATATCATCGAAATGAGGAATAGGAATATATTTTTGTTTACATCCGTCGCTCGAATCACGCGACGCTTTGTTTACGCGAATTTCTTTTTGCGCGGTAAATGATTTCTAGATTTATGCGAGCTCAATTAACAACCGTGCTTTTATACGCGGTTTCAATTTATGCGATCTCATTCTACGCAGTTCCGTTTTTCTCTTCTGTTATTGGTAATAACTTGTTATACAGGATGAGTCGGGAGGAACGGACCAAACTCCAGGAGTGGATTGTACACAGGAAAATAATTAAAAAAAACTCATATGTTCTTATCCCGTTTTCATTTGTTTTCATTTTATAGCGTGATTACAATTATACAAAATTTCATACATTAACATTTGACCTATGAACATTTTCGGCTTCGTCTACGAAGGGCGGCTTTTGCTGTCCTGATTAAAAAAATAATAAAATGAAAATCGGATAAGAACATATGAGTCTTTTTACATTATTTTCCTGTGTAGAATCAACTACTGGAGTTGGGCCGTTCCTCCCGACTCACCCTGTATGTGTATGATACGTTTTTCAAGTATTTTTTGCATACTGGTGGACTATTTATAAGCGATTTACTTCCACGTAAAAAATATTGCGTGACAGTCATACCGTATGCGATTACCGGTTGCTCGAGATTAATTGGATTTATAATTAATGTAGATTCTGTCTCTGGATATAGAAGTAATCAATATTGCATAATATATCAACGGAAAACTAAAGAAACATCGAAAGAACCGATGTTTTATAAACTATTAGGTTGTTGCACATGAAATGTCCGATTTTAGAATGCAACTTTTATAAAACATTTCAATCAAGAAATGTTGTTACAGTCTTACAGTTACAGTCTTAGTTGTTACAGGTTTATCATATAAAACTTTGAGGTACAAACTCAAATGTAAAAGGTAAAAACTGAGGTACGAACTCGCGCGTGACTGCACACAGTCACCACAGTACACTCACACACAGCTAGACCACGTATACGTACGCGAGGATTGCAAGGGTCCGGGATTCCACTTCTGATTTCTCAATAATGCAAAGACGGGGTTTCTTAGTATTCAAAATCACTAGATGAAAGATCAATCTAGAGGGCTATTTGCCTCAAAAATCCTACTTTTACGTTTACGACGCGTAATTCTCATTATTCGGCAGCATATCGACAGCCAGGACTTTTGAGCATCCTAGCAGCTCCCTGACAATCGTATCAGGTTCGTCTGTGCTCTTATCCAACATCCTAGCGACTCCCTGACAATCGTGTCAGGTTCGTTCGCGACATTCTAACCATCCACACAGAAATTTATCCAACTTAGTAGCACCCCAATCTTGCATTAGGTTCGTCCACCAAAACAATACTATCCCAGCGGCTCCCTGACAATCGCATCAGGTTCGTTCGCGACATTCTAACCATCCACACAGAGATTTATCCAACCTATTGGCACCCCAATCTTGCATTGGGTTCGTCCACGAAAACTATACTATCCTAGTAGCTCTCCAATCTCGCATTGGGTTCGTCCACGAATACTATACTATCCTAGCGGCCACCTGACAACCGCATCAGGATCGTTCGCGACATTCTAACCATCCACACAGAGATTTATCCAACCTAGTAGCACCACAATCTTGCATTGAGTTCGTCCACGAAAACTATACTATCCTAGTGGCTCCCCAATCTCGCATTGGGTTCGTCCACCAAAACTATACTATCCTAGCGGCTCCCTGACAATCGCATCAGGTTCGTCTGTGCTCTTATCCAACATCCTAGCGACACCCTGACAATCGTATCAGGTTCGTCTGTACTCTTATCCAACATCCTAGCGACTCCCTGACAATCGTATCAGGTTCGTTCGCGACATTCTAACCATCCACAAAGAGATTTATCCAACCTATTGGCACCCCAATCTTGCATTGGGTTCGTCCACGAAAACTATGCTATCCTAGCAGCTCCCTGACAAACGCATCAGGTTCGTTCGCATCCTAGCAGCTCCCTGACAATCGTATCAGGTTCGTCTGTGCTCTTATCCAACATCCTAGCGACTCCCTGACAATCGTATGAGGTTCGTTCGCGACATTCTAACCATCCACACAGAGATTTATCCAACTTAGTGGCACCCCAATCTTGCATTGGGTTCGTCCACGAAAACTATACTACCCTAGTGGCTCTCCAATCTCGCATTGGGTTCGTCCACGAAAACTATACTATCCTAGCGGCTCCCTGACAATCGCAGCAGGTTCGTCCGCATCCTAGCAGCTTCCTGACAATCGTATCAGGTTCGTCTGTGTTTTGACTCCATTCCTAGAGGTCTCTGACAATCGCATCAGGTTTGTCCTCACTGTCCATAATTCCAGCGGCTCTTCAATCTCGCATTGGGTTCGTTCGCTTACCTTAACTAACAAATAGAGATCATACTCCCAGGGTAACAACCCTTCGCCGGCCACTCGTGCTGCTTGCGGTCCTGGCTCGTAACATTTGGAAGGTGTTGATGTAAAAAGAAACTTTAGCAACAATTTTCATTGTTATAAACAATTTTGCGGCAAGTTTCTCTTACAAATGTCCACCGATCCAGAGGTGCACATTCACCCCTAGAACGGATGACCATTGTACAACTCTGTACACTTTCAAAACAGCGATCTCTAATTCATATTATTTTGTATGTGAACCATATGCAGTTCGAGTCGATAACTTCGTACATGGATGAAGCAACGATGTCGTTATTTTTTGTTACAGATGCAGTTTCGCAGCTGCCTTGGCCTGTAAATACGATAGTAATATACATCAGCTAGTCTTAATATCCGGAGGTGGACCAACTCCTTTAGCAGCACCCAGCACAGAAAGCGCCGGTCACTGCTGCCTCAGAGCGATCCTCGCTCCTTTCCTAATGTGTGGCCTTCACAGAGACATATTATATTCCGCGAGGGGCCGTCAACACCCTTACTGTGGTCCCGAGCCACCGGAACAATGGCCCTCGCACATGAAATACATTTTGGACGGTATGGTTTGGCCGGATGGAGACTACGTTTTCCATAGAAGGATATGCACACCGACGCTTCTTATACATGGCCTAAGGGACAATAAAGTATCGCTCGTGCAGGAATGCCAAATGGAAAGGGTACGCTTTTAAATACAATATTTTTTTCGTTCTCATCCGTTCCTCATTTTCTCAGTTTCATTTTCTTTTTTTCGATTATATTCATGCAAGGTCAACGATTAACACATTACCGACCGGTGATTATTGCATAATTTTGAAAAATCTACGGTACATCGCTAAACACTTTTTAATGGAACCTTCAATAGCAATAGCAATTTTCATTGTTGACTAACGAATCACCCTCAACGACGTCATCTAATAGTTTCATTTAAGATTGCAATGTAAAAGAAAATGTTTATTCTTTCTTTTGGTACAGCAGAATTGACAAAACAGAAAGAAACTTGTAACGATAACTGACAGGTACAAAGGTCTCTAATTATTGTAATAATCTAGTATGATGTTGAATAACTATGGCATTTTTGCTGACAGCGTAGCATCTGATTCGATCAATAAAATGCAAAACTCAGTCTGTATTTTGCTCCGTGTTTTCATAATATTTTTCATCGCTTTTGTTTTCTTTGTAAAAGAACTAACTTTTCAATTAACGCCCAACGGAATCTCGTAGGTGTTCTATAGGATTCCAGTCAGGATATTGACTTTGCTACTTGAGTAAATTAACCCTTTGAACTCGAAGCAATTTTAAATCCAAAATCAAGGCATTTCATTCAATCCAGATCATTTTTATTCTATGTAATCATTTTTACATTGTGCACATCAAATTGAACCTGTTATCTCATATAACAGTTAAGCTTTTTACAATATCCAAGTAAACTCGGTCCTGGATTCTGCCGGTTTCCAGGATTGCGGGATTCGCGTTCTCATTTCTTGATAAAACAAATAACACGGGGTTTTTCAGTAGTCAAAAACGCGAGATAAAAGATCTATTTAGGGCGCCAGCTCCCTTAAAAGTCCTATTTTTCATTTACAAGGCGTAATTTGAATTATTAGGCAGCTTGTATAGTAATGAGATGCAATAAGATGAATAATGCAAATTACGTCTCATAGACGAAAAAAATTGGACTTTTGAGGGCGATAGCGTCCTAGATCGATCTTTAATCTAGTGTTTTTGGCTAATGAAAAGTCCCATTTTTGTATTATCGAGAAATGAGAACGCGAATCCCGCACTTTTGCAATCCTGGAGAAAGGAGTCTACTTTCTTAAGAGGGCAGCACGGTCGCACTAATGTGTCGAATGCCGTTATACAGAATACAGGCAGGTCGCACTAATATTGTCTACATGCTGGTAAATAATACCAATTCCGCCTCGTAAACGAAAAAATAGTACTTTTGAGGGTGACAGTGCCCTAGATCGATCATTTATCTAGCGTTTTTGACTACTGAAAAATCCCATTTTTGTATTATCGAGAAATGAGAACGCGAATCCCGCGCCCTTGTAATCCTGGAAAATTGAGTCTACCCTCTTAAGAGGGCAGCACGGTCGCATAAATATTGTATACATACTGCTGAATAATGCAAATTCCGCCTCGTAAATGAAAAAATGGGACTTTTGAGGGTGGTAATGCCCTAGATCGATCTTTTATCTCACGTATCTGACTACTGAAAAACCCCATTTTTGTATTATCCAGAAATGAGAACTAGAATCCGGCAGCCTTGCAATCCTGGAAAAAGGAGTCTACCCGCTTAAGAGGGCAGCACATTCGCACTAATGTGGCGAATGCCGTTATACAGAAAACAGGGCAGGTCGCACTAATATTGTATACGTGCTGCCGAATAATGCAAATTACGCCTCGTAAACGAAAAAGTAGGACTTTTCAGGGAGATAGCGCTCTAGATCGATCTTCTATCTCGCGTTTTTGACTACTGAAAAATTTGTATTATCAAGAAATGAGAACGCGAATCCCGCAATCCTGAAAACGGGCATAATCCAGGACCGAACGGCTGGAATTTTTCTGCCAGAAACATGCGCTACTTCGGCGCGCGTAGCGTTACTGGTAGGCCTGGTTGACTGGGTTATAGAATACGGACGAATTTAATAATATTAAAACTGTATTGCATAATGGTGCGGCAATTTTCACTGGCACCTCAGAGTCATTATTCGAGTGCAAAAGGTTAATTAATTTAGAAGAATGTTTGGAGTCATTGTCACGTTGACATGATCAACTTCGAAATTCGAACTTTCGAAGCTTCAAAATCTTCGACCATTGAAGGAAAGTGACAGCCCTAATTCTGACCCGGCCCGAAACCGAAATTTCGTTCACCTTACTATTCTTACATGCTTTGCCTGAAAGAAAATTATCTTCGTTTAACACTAAACCTATCACCACCTACCACCATCGGTCAATTGACCGGTTCCAGATTTTTTATTTCTCAATTATTAAAATTATAAAGATGCTTTCGTGGTAAATGATTAAATAAATATATTTAGTAGAGCAGATATTATAATACGAACCGCACAAAGTTCAAATAAATTTAATTTTGTTATGTTTAAAAGGCAACATGTACCGGCTACTTGTAAAGCTTGGTAGGTTTACTGTTAAACAACTGCCAACTGTTCTGTTGCTTATGTTTACGGAAATTAAATTTTCATTTCAGCAGCAGTACAAAATGAATTGTATTTAGAGAGTCTTACGGTTCGTCGATCTACTTTCTGACATGTTTTTCGCGGTCTGCCGATTCAGCGTGCTGTTTTAACACTTCCATACATGTATTCTTGAAATCGTTTTCTAATCTGTGTTACTGCGCAACGATTCACCTTCGCAATGTCAGTTTTTCTGTTGCCTTTCTTGAACATATAAGCTACCCTTTCCTTCTCGGCTTCAATGTAAATGTGTTGCCTGTACTGCGTCTCCTACACAGACGACACTCGCGCGTGACTGTACACAATCACCACAGTACACTCACACACAGCTAGACTACGTATACGTACGCGAGGATTGCAAGGGTCCGGGATTCCACTCCTGATTTCTCAATAATGCAAAGACGGGGTTTCTTAGTAGTCAAAATCGCTAGATGAAAGATCAATTTAGGGGGCTATTTGCCTCAAAAGTCCTACTTTTACGTTTACGACGCGTAATTCTCATTATTCGACAGTATGTCGTGGAGCCGCGAGAAGCAATGGACAGGCGACGGTGCTGCCGCCCATCGTGGCTGTCGATATTCTGCCGAATAATGAGAATTACGCGTTCTAAACGTAAAAGTAGGACTATTGAGGCAAATAACCACCTAGATTGATCTTTCATCTAGCGATTTTGATTACTAAGAAACCCCGTCTTTGCATTATTGAAAAATCAGGAGTGAAATCCCGGACCTATGCAATTCTCGCGTACGTATACGTGGTCTAGCGGTGTGTGTATGTACTTTGGTAACTGTGTGCAGTCACGTGCGAGTGTCGTCTGTCTAGGAGACGCAGTACTACACCTACCATCACCGGTCAAAATGACCGGTTCCAGACTTTTTATTTTACGATTGTCGATATAATAAAAATAATTTCATAAGAAATGATTGTATAGATATCTTTAGAGGAGCACATATTACAATAGGAGCTGCACAAAGTCTAAATAAAATCAATCTTGTCATTTTTATAAGGGAATTCCCTGATGTTAACATATACCAGTTACTTTTAAGGCTCGGTAGATTTAGTGTTAAAGTATCTTATAAAGAAACGTTTGTTATAAAGTGTTTGTTTAATTTTTTCAATTCCGCATTAACTGTTAACCATGCACGAATATAATCGAAAAAAACTTATTGTATGTTTATGTATGGAACGTTATATTTTCATGTTTTATTTTTTAAAACAATTCAAACAATTTCATTATGTTTCAATCTCCCATCATTATGTTTGCTTAAGTTTTGTCAGTAAATGTATGTTCTTTAATTTCATTTGATACATAATAAAATGTTCAACTTGGTAATATAAAATATTCATAGAATTTGTCACGTTAATACGTTAGTTCTTTAAATCGTGTATACAATTTTCTGAATCTTGATCTTGAAGGAAAAATATTGTTTCTATGCTCCTTTCTTCCACTTGAGAGTAATAATTTCAAATCGACTTTCTAAACAATTAAGATCGACGATACTATTCATGTTGAATGTTATGGTAGATTAACATTTACTCGAACGTTTACAGTGTAACCGCAGTCTGATACGTACAATTATTAGTGCTACAAAATATGAACATAAATTTCATAGCACTTAAATGGGAACACCTACATACCACAGTTATTATTTACGGTTACAAGAGAAAACTTATCGCAACAATGTTACATTGTTTTAAAAAATACATATCACAGTAGAAAACAATTTTTTTCCAACAAACGAGTATGAACTTATGATGCTAATAAAAATGGATAATTACCATACTAATTAAGTTTAATATTATTGAATTGAGAATGCAAATTCAGTGGAAATTAAGTATTAAGAGACGGTAGGAAGATTATTATGTAACAACTATAAAAGTAAACAATTTTTATGAATTTTTTCCCAGGAAAGTACTGACAATACTATGTAAACTGTTGAAAAATATTATAAATAAAAGATAATATTAATATTGTTGATATAAATATTAATCGATCAAATAGTTTTAGAGTTATATAACTAAAATATATAACTAAATATATAAATATATTATATAAATATATAACTAAAATAATTCGGTATTTATTGCTTGTATAAAAGATTCGAATTTAAAAAGTGAGGACTTCGTGGAAAACGAGTTTAAAGTTTTTAAGCTTAGAGTTACTGTTTCGAACCTCCAAAAAGTTGAAAGCACATTTGTTAAATGTTGTACATACTTTTAATGTATGCAAAGAAAAAAGAATCAATATTGCTGAAGCTGTTACATGAAAAACCCCCTTAAATATTTCGAACTGTTTTTAGTTCAATCCAAAATCATCAACGTTCTTCCAATGGATTATATAATTTAGGAAATATCTTAATATTAATATCGAGTAAATCTCTTTATCACGATACTACTTAAAACTGTGTTTTTATTAAATTAAAAGATTTATAAGTTTCAAATCGTTTCTAAAATGATGGTAATAGTAAATGACGAAGACATGCAATTCCCAATAGAACGATCGAAGTATTGTATTATTATAAGAGATTTATAATTCTATAAGTATACAAATATTTTCAATTATCATAGATTATTTTAATATGTTTTGTTAATATTTACGTTAATTGTAGATTTTTCTTTATTTTTTAGACTATGCTAAAAGCTTTCTTGGAAGCGATACCATCAGCCGGCCATACACCTATGACTGACTGTCCGGAGCAAGTGAATCACATGATACACTGTTTTATAGATTTATGGAAAAATAAAAAGTGGTAGCGGTAATATAGTTAGGATCGTATGATTTACAGAAAGGATATTTTGTAAAACATATTATTATACATAATAAGATATATTTGAACCAAGTTCATTGTACCGGTATTCGACTCATTGTACATTTAAAAAAGAAAATTGTGCCTTATGCTTAAGTTGCTTCGGCGAATTTAATGCATCGGGACGAAGATTAGAATCTATTGTATATAATCTAGTTTAATGTTGGTGAAAATTCGTTTGTATAGATACTATTTTATACGATTGTAATGATGTAACCAATCTTTTTATAACTATTTTTTACGAATCTTTTTCTATAACGATGTGTGACGGAGAAATAACTACAGGTGATTACCGACATTTTCAAACATATTCCATTAGTCTACATGAGTGTGCCAAAACGTGTACACGGTTGCTACATCGATTGTTCAACTTTACGCGGCCTTAACGAAAGGTTGGTTTGTAAATGAAGTTGTAAAATACGATCTAGAGGCTATGCGGTAGCGTATAAGTTATACCAAAGATGATTTATACAATGTGATTTTCTCTATTCTACCGGAGTATAACTTATTCGTTTGCAATAAAATTGTGTACAGATATATTTGATTTATTTGTGATTATATATATAAGTCTTATTCCACGTATTCCTGTCAACCATGTATTCAGTCGTATTATGTACGTTTGTGTTACAATCGAGTATTATCAGCGGTTCAACAGCAATTTTTGATTCAATGGGTTTTCTGTGGATTTCATCCATTCCTTCTTCAATAGTTGTTTTAATTGACTTAACCTTAACGTCGGATTTTGTTCTTTGATAATAGGCATCATCCTTTCTTCAAAACTGGCATACGCGGCTTTCACGCGTTTCTCTGGATGGCGATCGATTTCTGGTTCCTTCGTACTAAAAAAGATAATATTACCAAACCATTAAACAAGCCTCTAACTAGAATGATTTTTCTATTTGCTAAGTAGAGAACATCTTATACATATACAGTCGGGGACAATATGAAGTGGACATTCTTCAAAATCGTATAACATTTTTCAAATTGGTCCGAAGGACTTGAATTTTTTTAAGATGTTAGACTGACTAGTTTGCTACAGAATGGGTAAACAAAAATTTGTTTAGATTGCAATTGGTAGGAATCATACAAAATTTAAAAGATTATGTTTCGTCAACTTTTTTATCTGAGCCTGTAAGCACTAAAAAAAAAATACTGATGACCTTCATATCTCTTCTACGCGTCTACCTACAAAAAAACTCACAACATCAAAGTATGCATCTCTCGTAACCATTCAACCTTATATAAACATTCTTAGCTACTAATAATAATAATGACGAAAATCGAGGTGGTAATATCGGGTGAACCACCCTGTATAAAATTACTGTGTTAGGTTAGCATTTCTTACCTTAAAATAGTCAAGGCTTCATCTATGCCATGCGCAGTTTCTCCTTCAATTGTTAATCTATTCAAGTTTTCTTCGATCGGTTTTTCATCCTCTTTCTTTTTCATTGCTACTTGACTTCGTTTCTCCGTTGCAACCACAATCTCAGCTCTGGTAATTTTTGCAGCAAGTTGCTTGCCACCTACTTTTATAGTTGCCATTTCTTGCTCGAGCAAAGCTTTCGCTTCTGCCTTCTTTTCTAATTGTTGCTGACGTTTTTTCTCTTGTTCCTCCTGCAAGTGACAAATCGATAGAATTGTAAGCATATGTTACACAATGTTGTTATTACTTCAATATAACGCCTACCTGTCTTTGTTTTTTCTTTATCATTTGTTTATCATCATCTTGCCAAGCCTTTTCTTCCGCTTCCATAGCTTTTCTTGTCGTTTCAGCTTCCTTCGCAGCTGCCTTCCTTGCTCTAGCAGCGACAGCTTTGCTATTTTCCCCAACAAATTTTTTCGGCATGTTGATCTAGATTTTATCATGATTATTAAATAAATTCAATTCTTTGATCGTACATTTTCTTGTGAACCCTTCAAGTACATGGATTGTGAGATCCATGAATTAAATTTGTATTGTTTAAATTTTCTTTATATTATCTTGGAATTGCACAATAAATTCTTGTTTTATTAAGAATAGTTTAACACAATAAAGCAAGAATATCATTGTATAAGAAAAGCTCTGAGTTTTTAGAAGAAATGTTAATAAAAAAGTGGATATGCTTGTTGGAGGGTTAATTTCTTTTTATTTATGAACAATGAAGTAGATTGACTTTATATCTGTTATAAAATACAGTTGGGGACAATATTAAGTGAACACTTAAAAATCGTATAACTTTTTTTGAATTGGTCCAAAGGACTTGAATGTTTTTAAGGTGTTAGACCGAATAGTTTGCTAGAGAATGAGTTAAATAAACATTTATTTAGACTGCAATATCTGAGCCTGTAACGATAATTTAAAAAGTGCGTTTTGTAGATTTCTTGTAGACTCAGAGAGAGATACTAAAAATTGCTGTACCATTATTCAAAATATTGTTTACTGTATTAAATATGTTGGAATCTAATCAATTACTAAACATTTACGTATTGTATGAGTATTATATCAATTTTATATTCATACAAAGAAAAAAATTAACATAGAATGGAATTATTCTAAGTCGGAAGAAATGTTTAATTTTCGAGTTCAAGCAGCTCCAAGTGTAAAGGGTTAAAGATGAGAGCTTGAAGGTGAAAGTCGCAGATTTTCAGCCTTGTCAAGCAATTCGCCCGTACGTGATAATGACTCTGGATTTGATGCATTTTTTAAAAAAATGAAAAAGTGTAATTTAAAACAGTGAAAATATTAAAAGATTTTGAGAGTATTAATATATTATTTTCATCACATTAAAATTATTAATGAAGAATATAAATTTATATGTAGCTCTTGCAATTGATGCACAAACTTTTTATTTTGTATAAACATCCGGAGTCTAGTGATCATCTTTAAACGTTTTGTAGCTCATTACAACATTGACCGACTTCGATGAAATTTTTAGTATGAATATAAGTTACCGAAATCTACAAAACTCATTTTTAAAATTTTGTATGATTCCTACCAATTGCGATCTAAACAAATTTTTGTTTACTCATTCTCTAGCAAACTAGTCGGTTTAACGTCTAACATCTTTAAAAAATTCAAATCCTTTGGACCAATTTTAAAAAAGTTATGCGATTTTTAAGTCTCCACTTAACATTGTCTCCGACTGAATCTGTCTATAAAAGTGTTACAAGAACGATTTTATAATTCGCGCGTTAACAGCATTTCCCTATGGCGTTAGGTTGGCATCTCTGCTACACGTGCGCAGATGTATTGGTCGGTTCAAGTCGTTGAGGTTAAAGAATAATCTGAATTGATTCGAAGTAAAGCTAAATAGCAAATTATAAATATGGTACCGATGACTTGTATATAATAAATGACGTGCTACTCTGGAAATACGTGTTTGCATAAAAGGATTTTACAGCATTTAACAAGTATTCGTGACATGTCGAAGCAGGCCTCGAAGAAAAGTGGCAAATTTCAAAAAGCAACAGCTAACGAGGTCAGTGGATAATACAGAATGTAGCTTACCGGTTCTGATTTAGAGAAAGGAAATTTCAAGTGTGATCGAGGTTTGATCACCTATTCAGAATATAACATGACATTTTCTATGTTACACCTTTGACTTGCACTCAATTCAACGAGATGTCGCTTGCGAATAACAAGAGTGGCAACGTTAAATTCGCAATTTACTAGATGCTTTTTGGAATGCCCAGTTCTTTATTATACATATAGTGATGGTGTGCAAAATCACTAATAAAAAAACCGATCGCGGTCGTGATTAGAATTTCATTCACGCCGCGATTGTGATTTTTTAATCCAGAGTGAAATTGCTCACTGTCATCTTATTCGTCAACTTGATTGAATTAGTCCTTTTTTAAATACATCAATTAGCTTGTATAAAATACTTCACATTTAATGATAAAAGTAAAAAATATTCAATTTTCTTTTCCGTACCTTATTTCAGTATTTTAAAAAATAATAGTAATATTCATTTAAATAGTACAGTGACTCGGATTAATATTCGGACGCTCTAAAAAAGACGATAACTTTTTTAATATTGTACTATACGATTTGAACGTTTTTGGGAAGATAGAGCAATTAATTTACTACAGGAAGTGAAAAATTTTTCAAAAATTGCAATTGATCGGTTTTGTAGAATATTTTTTATGTGGGCCTATATTGAAAATTTAAACAATACGTTTTGTAGATCTGTGTCAATTAAACATATTCTGAAAATTTCCTCAAAATTAAGAAAAGAGCGTAAAAAATGCAGATTTTTTTCTAACAGCAATAAATCTAAGGATTCTTACATCATTCAATGTCTGTCGTTTTTCCCCGGATCAACCGATTTCGATGAAATTTTCACAGTGCATATAATTGACCCAGATCTATAAAACGTATTTTTTTAAATTTTCAATATAGGCCCACATACATAAAAAAAATTGTAATATGCAACTTTTAGTATTTTTTCTACAATTCCGATCAATTGCAGTTTTTGAAAAAAATTCTTCTCACATCTTGTAGTAAACTAATTGCTCTAGCTTCCCAATGAAGTTCAAATCGTATAGTACAATATTATAAAGGTTATTGTACAATATGTAAAAGTTCAGAGAATTTCTTTTATGTTTATGTAATGTATGTGCTATGTATGAAGTTTTACAAAATACTAATGAATTACTTAACAACTACAGGAAACGCAAATGACAGTTTCAGAAACGTCTTGCAAATCTAATAAATTTGATAAAACTGCGATGTAACTCTCAATTTTGTTGCGATTTCGTTAATATAAAACATACAGTTTATGTCTTTGTAAATTGCGTGAAGAACAGTTATGCTCTCCACCAATCAGAAGCGATCACGAAAATCACGAATCACAGTGAAAAATAGACAACGGATCTTTATGCAAAATAAAAAATTTCTACCCGATTTGCAACCAACTGAAGTGACATAGAAATTGATTTTCTCTCTTAACATGTTCAATGGGTTGAAAACAATGTAACAGTATTTTTAAATTCGTCTGATGTTTTTACTGTTTTAAATTACACCTATCCATTTTTTAAATAATATAAATGCATCAAATCCGCTGTCTAGTGATACATCACTAGATAAATTCACGCCATTCCTAATCAGGTGTAGATTTTTTTCCTCACATGATGCAAAAATGATGATATTTTCGAAAATGTTTTATGGAAAACATTTTCAATTCTATAAGCGATTACGCATTTGATTTTATATGTATAGTTTTACGAAACATGTCATGCGGATAGTATTAAAATGTAATTTAACAATATTCAATCATACGTTTCTTGACAAAATGGTTTTTGGGTAGGAACCTAAAGGGCCCGTGAGTTTAAATAAAGATGGAAATGTTACTATAAAAATTCAAGCGAAGCCTGGAGCTAAACATAATAATATAACGGGTAATATTATTTTCTAATTTATCAAATGAAAGTAAGAAATTTGAAATTTATATCTTTATATCAGAAAATTCGTTCGTTTCTAGACATTTCTGAGGATGTTGTGGGTGTCGCCATATCTGCACCTCCAGTCGAAGGCGAGGCGAACACAGAGCTTATAAAATACTTAGCGTCCGTATTAGGAATGCGAAAGTCGGACGTGTCCTTGGATAGAGTTAGCTTAATTGAACTTTTTTATCGATTTCATTTTTTTTAGAATTTTAGAATACCGTACCCAAACATGATGTTTTCTTTTTTAGGGATCCCGAAGTCGACAGAAAGTTGTTGTGGTATCTGGCGGTACTACAGTGGAGAAAGTTTTGGAAAAATTGAAAGGAGAAATGGGAACTTGATAATGGAAACTTGTTAACGTATCTTTTTTATTGTAATTATATATCTATTTTTTTTTTATACACGTATAATATTATACTCTTCTGTCTGATCATATTTACTGTACATAAATATGGCAATTGTGTCAATACAATATGTTCAATTAATTTATACTACAAAAATATTAACTTTATACATTCGTTACAGTGTGAGAGTAATTTCGTTAACAATAGCGTTAATTGTAGGCACTTTTAAATATAGTTAGTCACTAACTCCAAAGTTTCTTTTGGTCTGTATGGAATTTTTTACACGCACATTTTCGTTAACGCTAAGCAACATTGTTTACGATATACATCTAAGTAACTGATAATATACAGAGCGTTTGTCGTTGCAAATAGCTTCACAAACCGTAAACGATACATATTGTTTCTTTTTATACATATTATGATCATACAATAATACATTTTCCGTTTATAATTTTCAAAGTTCCTTTGCCGAGTGTGACTCAACATCAGAGAAAGAAAAATGTAAATACAAAGGTTCTTATATACATTTGGTTCTTCCTTTAATTATTTAATTGTCTTATTTTTTAGTTAAAACAAATATAAGTTCCACAAATATAAATTACAACAAAGTTTGAGAACTATATCTAATGTAATTAATAAACAAAATTGTTCAAAATAAGTAGCAGTTAAGGAACTGTCCTGTGAAGTAAATTTCAAATAAAACACTTCAAATAGTAGAGAGTTTGTTGGCAACAAAATTGAAAACTAATTCGGAATGCAAAGGGTTAAGTGTACGTTTGTTCTTTGTTTCCTCAAGGAATATCGAAAAATTAAAACTTTGAAACTGTTGATGACAATTTG